>BCLG01000091.1:147218-162993 GCA_001602295.1 Zoysia matrella
AAATGATCTACGTCGACGACGGGAGGCCAGCGCGACTTCGGCGATGGCGTGCGAGCAGCTCACTCAATGAAACGCGAAGGAATTTAGTCTTCTTTATTTTGAAACACGAAGTGTTACAGCCCTTCCCCCTTAAAGAAATCTTGTCCCGAGATTTAGAAAGAAAGAGGGAGTAGCGGGAGTGGTCACTTACAGGGATGGAAGAAACTCCGAAAAATTTGATTAGAGATACTCTTCTGTTTCCCATGTAGCTTCATACTTGGAATGATTACTCCACTGCACCATGTATAATTTTTGGGTCTTGTTCCGAGTGACTCGATCTTTTTGATCAACAATGCCGATCGGATACTGGGATAAGTGAGATCATTTTGCAATTGCTGAATCTCAGGAATCACAATATCTTGAGGTAGCTTCAAGCATTTCTTGAGTTGTGATACATGAAAGATATCATGAACTCCCGATAATTGAGAGGGCAATTCTAGTCGATAAGCGACGGTGCCGCATCTCTCCAAAATCTGAAATGGACCAATATATCTAGAAGCCAACTTTCCTCTAATCTCGAAACGTTGCCCACCCTTGTTATACCTTTAGGTAGACATGATCACCTATTTGGAATTACTAGGGGCGATGCCTTTTATCGGCATAACTTTTCTGAAGAGATTTAGCGGCTATTAAGTTCGCTTGAACTATTCGAACCTTCTCTTCAGCTTGAGCTACAAAATCAGGTCGGAAATTCACTTGTTCACCAGTTTCAGACCAACTCAGAGGAGTCCGACATGAGTGACCATATAGAGCTTCAAAATGTGACATTTTTATGCTCTCTTGACCGCCATTATTGTAGGAGAACTCTGCAAAAGGCAAATATTCATTCTAATTCTTGCCACTAGTGAGAACACATGATCGAAGCATGTCTTTGAATATTTGATTGACACGCTCGCTTTGATCATCGGTCTGTGGATGATAAGCAGAGCTTCTAATTAGCTTGGTACCCAAGCTAGCATGCAGTTGTTCCCAAAAGTGAGAGACAAACGAGCTTCCTCTATCCGACACAATGGTCTTGGGTACTCCATGCAGACAAAGAATACGAGAGATGTACAACTCAGCATACTGCTTGGCATTGTAGCGGTTGTTTACCGGGACAAAGTGAGCTGATTTTATCAAGCGGTTCACAATGACCCAAATAGAGTCATGTTTCCGGGAAGTAAGTGGGAGTCCAACAATGAAGTCCATACTTATGTCTTCTCACTTCCAACTCGGAATACTCAGAGGTTGGAGAGGACCTGCGTAGATGATCCGCTTTGACTTTCCGGCAAGTGTCACACTCGAACACATATTTGGCAATTTCTCTCTTCATTCTTGTCCATCAAAACTTCTTCCGGAGATCATGGTATATTTTATTACTCTCAGAATGAATAAAGTATTTGGACATGTGAGCCTCGTCCATGATCTTCTTACGTAGCTCATGATTTTAGGTACCACAATACGGTTATTGAACCATAAGTTACCCTCATCATCTGCTTTAAATGGCATTGACTCTCTATTCTTGAGTCTTTCTTTAATTTTCAACATACCCTCATCTTTCTTTTGAGCCTCAATTATCTCTTCCCAAAGAGTCGAAACAAGAGCAAGATTATACAGAACCCCATGAGGTAGAATTCTGCTGCTTGGTTCAGCTTCAAGAGAAGGTAACGTTGCTAAAACTCGACAGTTGTGACAATAAGATTTGCGACTCAAAGCATCGGCAAGCACATTGGCTTTGCCAGGATGATAGTGGATCTCTAACTCATAATCCTTGATAAGTTCTAGCCATCTTCTCTGCCTCATATTCAGATCTTGCTGAGTGAAGATATATTTTAAACTCTTGTGGTCCGTATAAAGATGCACAAGATTCCCCAGGAGATAATGTCTCCATATCTTCAACGCTAGAACTACAGATGCTAATTCTAGGTCATGAGTAGGATAGTTTTGCTCATGACGTCGAAGTTGTCTTGAAGCATAAGCAATCACACGACCTTCTTGCATTAGGATGCAGCCAAGACCTGTACTAGGAGCATCACAATACACATCGAAGGGCTTGGTGATGTCGGGTTGGGCTAAGACAGGTGCGGTGGTCAAGTGCTTCTTAAGAGTTTGGAAAGCTTCTTCACAAGCAATATCCCAGACAAATTTGATTCCCTTCTTTAGCAGCTCGGTCATTGGCTTGGCAATATTAGAGAAATTAGGAATGAACCTCCGATAATATCCGGCAAGTCCAAAAAAGCTACGGACTTCAGTAATCGACGTAGGAGGCTTCCAATTCAGCACATCTTGCACTTTGCTTGGATCCACGGCAATGCCTTCCGCAGAAACAACATGACCAAGGAAAGGCACTATTTTCAACCAAAACTCGCACTTACTGAATTTGACATACAATTGATGATCTCTCAGTCGTTGAAATACGATGCGAAGATGTTCAGCATGCTTTTCTTCAGACTTGGAGTATATGAGAATATCATTGATGAATACCACCACAAATTTGTCCAGCTCCGTCATGAATACCGAGTTCATCAAATACATAAAGTAAGCTGGAGCATTTGTTAGTCCAAAAGACATAACAAGGTATTCATATAGACCGTATTGTAAGGTGGTTTTTGGTACATCTTCGGCACGAATTTTTAATTTAGTGATAGCCAGAACGAAGATCAATCTTCGAGAAAACTTTGGCACCAACCAATTGATCGAATAAGATATCAATGCGAGGCAGTGGATATTTGTTCTTGATGGTGACCGCGTTTAACGGTCGATAATCCACACAGTCTTAGAGATTCGTCCTTCTTCTTCACCGAGAGTGCAGGACATCCCTAGCTCGTTTTAGTTTAGTAAGTTGTTTAATTGATTTCTCCTATGGAGAAATGCATGTGTGTATGTGCGTAAGCGTGCATGCATACGTGTAGGTGCGTGCGTGTGCTATTTATACACGCACGCGTATACACAGAGATGAGCTAGGACGGATGAAACCCTTGTCTATAAGCTCTTTCAATTGAGTTTTCAACTCAGACAACTCATTGGGGGCCATCTTGTAGGATCTTCTAAAGATGGGAGCGGTTCTCGGTTGAAGATCAATCTGGAACTCCACATCTCGGTCAGGAGGCATACCCGGCAAGTCTTCGGGGAAGACATCCGGATATTCATATACAATAGGTATTTCCTCGAGACGTTTGGCAGTAGTGTGATTTACTTTTGGCGCAGTTGTTTGAGGACCCGCTAAACATATGGTGGAAGGACCATAGAGAGGGGAGTCAACATGAATTTCCCGCGAATCAATATACAGTACGGCCTTATGGTCTTTCATCCATTTCATACCCAAGATGACATCTATCCCTTATCCATCTAAGATTATAAGCTGTGTGGAATATACTCTTCCTTTCAAGTTAAGGTGGGTTGACATAGCACTTTGTGTTGCTTTTACTTTCCCACCCAGGGATGTAATAAGATATGGCACCCTTAGTGGGGTGGTACCTAGGTGTAATCTCTCAACACATGCCCTACTTACAAAATTATGACTTGCACCGGAATCAAACAGTAAAAGGACGAGGTGATCAAGAATGGTGAACATACCAGCAAGCACTTCTTCTCCGTCCTGAATATCCGCGACCATGGAATGATTGACACGGCCAATTCTGAGTGCATTGTTGGCAGCTCAAGGGCGAGGCTTGTTGGTGTTGTTGTTGCCCTGCTGTCGTCTCGGATTTTTGCAATCCTTCACGAAGTGACCGGGACGACCACAGTTGTAGCACGGAAAATGAGTTGGCCTTGCAACCGGTGGAGCTTGCGACATTGGGGGCCTAGGACTGCGAATAAGGTGCTGAGTTGGAGCATTAGGGGCCCTTGATTGCTGAACTGGAGGAGGGCGGAAGCTTCCCCCTTGCGGCATGATAGCTTGGACCCTCTGACCAACAGGAGAAGTGACAGCCAGGCGGTACTTTGGAGGAGCTTGGCTTGAAGAACCAACCATTGCCCTCTTTTTCTTCGTCTCCTCCAGATGAGTGCGTATGGCATCCTCTTGCGTGATAGCCGCACTCACCAAATCATTGAAAGTACCTTGAGTGTAAAGAGCGAGGTGATTCTAGAGCTTGGAACGCAGACCTCTCCTGAAACACTCCTTCTTCTGGTCAGTGTCCGCGTGATGAGAGATGCACCGTGCAAGATAATTAAACTTGCGAGAGTACTCATGCACGCTATCCTGACCCTGTTGGAGATTCAGAAAGTCTTGCAGCTTGTGATTCTTGAGACCCTCAGGAATGTGATGTGCCCGGAATGCAGCACAAAACTCGGCCTACTCGACTTGATGATCGGCGGGCAGTGTAGCTTCATAACTGGCCCACCAGGCTCCAGCAGGACCTTGAAGTTGTTGAGCAGCAAAGAGAGTCATCTGGCGCTCAGTACACCGGATAAGTCCAAACTTGGACTGGATGGTGCGAAGCCAGTCATCTGCATCTAGAGGATCAGTAGCATCAGCAAACACTGGTGGATGAGTTGCCAAAAACTCTGAAAATGTTGCTTGCTGAGGCAGTTGACGCGCTTGATGGATGCTTCCATTCATGCCTTGGTTCTGAACCAGCATTTGCATCAGCTCATTCTGAGTGGTCATCAATTGCTCGATGGTCACTTGAGGGTGCTGGTGGAGGAGCTTGTGGATACGCTTGTGGTGCTGCCCCTCCTTGTTGAGAGGATTGCCCCTCCTTGATCTCCTCAAGGCTACGCATGCACGTCATTCTGCAATCAAAGTGCACACAGCATTAGTTACGGAGATCGGCAGAAGTCCCATATGCGGAGAATATTAACCACAGTAAATAAACATTCTCCATGATCGCACAAGGGGGCTCATGACTTAACAACTTCAAAGAAAACCAGTGTACAAGTGATGCACTTGCTCGACACCGCAGTTTTCTAAATGACATTGTTAAGAATAGAGCAACACCACTTCTGCCAATGACTGACAGTAGTTATCAACTCTGATTTTCCTCTCAGATGGAGACCGAATCAGATCTGGAGTCAATTAGCAAAGTTGTAGAGGACTTTCATAGCTCTCCAACGCATATTTACTTGTCCTCGTATGAAAAACAGATCAAAAGTTATTAGATTTTGAAACTGGCATCAAGAGCTGAAATTCAGGAAAATGATGGCTAGCAGTTTTATTGGTCACCAAAGCTTGAAAAGTTTGGGTCAAAGAAACAAATGGGAGATACCTCAGACCCAACACAGAGATCCTAATATTCATTTTCAGAGAAACTTGGGTGGTTTATGTTTTATGTTTTTATGCAATGCAAACAATATGCCAGCCCTACTTCCCCACCAAAATAAAAAGAAATGGCCTACTATAGTGGCCATACACGACCGCGGGGGCAAACTCAGTCTCTTAGACTCAGTTAGTCGCTTTCTACACGCACTACTACCTAGTGAGTGTACCTGCAGAAAACGGATCAAACAACCACAGGCAAGCAAATTAAAAAAAAAAGAAAACTTACGTCCTGTATCATTATCATACGGGGCGTCCTCAAGTAAGCCACGTCTTGAGGGACATGACCGTGATTTGCATCACACGGCAAGATGTCCACGCTTACCATTACGAATGGCCACGCACCCCATTAAGCGGCAAATGTTTCATATTTTCCGAAGAACATATTCACTTCCTGTACTGATCGTTGTACAGGACACTCCATACCTCAGAACCTCGTATGGATAAGCCCTCGAATTTTACTGTATTCGAGTGCATACCTTACCTTCTTACCTGAGCGTAGCTGCCGTTGCAAGAAAATTAAACAACAGAAAGCTAAAAGCAGAGTTAGCATGCCACCTGACGACTCAACTAACATAGTCCTTAGATGGGCTGACAAACTAGTACTACACCGTCATGTAATTTTTGAAAATAACTCGTTTTTAGTTGTACTAACCCCGATCTAGCTCTGATACCAATCTGTGGCAGAACCGCCCCAAAACACTTTACGGCTCGCTTAAGATCGATCTCGCGTGATATACTTAGTTTCTAGGAAATGGTGATCATAAGAGTTCTAATTAAGTTTTCAGTTATGATATTTCAGTTATTTTTTTAAACAATGAAAAAAACTCAATTCCCTTATTTCTTCTTGTGTTTATGGTGCATATGTAGCTCTATGACTGCCATTATTTCTTCCAAATTCATATTTGCTTCATATTTCTGTATATAAATTGGTTCTGTCTTATTGTCTCGATCAACAACTAGTTTTGTACTTGAATTTTGAACTGGTGGAAACCCCTAAACATTGACAAATGTTGAAAAAGGGAGAACGGTGTGAAATTAAAGACGAGTATAACCAAACGAACTCCCCCCCTCCCCCCACAAACACCCAAAAAAAAAGATAATGATGCCATTTGAAATTGTCACTAAAGGCATAATAGACAACATACAATTAACCCTCACCTATGAACCCTAACCATACCATTACACGACACTTGTCATTCCCTGATTGGATCTTCGTTCGGTGTCTGACGAGCACCGTCGCTTGGACAACAGGACTCCACGTTTCCGTTGGACTTCCACTGACCGTGCGCTCCGAAGGTTACAATTGGTTTCTTTTTCCTTTTCTGAACCATGGATCACTTCTCATGACACATACTATATCGAATAAAAAGTACCAGGTGGTGCACCGAAAGCAAAAATTCTGGTTCTTGCTATGGACAGCGGATGGCTAAGATTTCAGTGTAATATTATCGTGGATCGAATCTTTTGGCTTGATCAATAATTGGGAGTGAAATTCTAAATAGCATCTGAATGGTATCTATCAGCTATCATATATACGGCCATCTAGAAAGAGGCCCCATTGCAAGCCACCGGCCACGCTGTAGAGTCTGGCTACCACTTGTTTTACCGCTCGTTTATGCGCCTGGAGACACATCGAATCGATCCAAGTTGGAAAAGAAAGAAGTCGATAGTTATTCTTCAAAGAAGGAACACATATTGATAGGATCGAATAATTTGTCAGTGGATTAATCTAACTGGTGCAGACATTGTATTCGATCAGAAGAGTGAAATGTGATAGGTATATTTTCACCCATTCCACAATCATTTTTATAGTATCTTCTAATTATTATTTTTCCAAAATCATTATGCTCATATTGAAATAAAAAAAGCATAGTTAATAAAGTTTGGAGGGCTGAGATTATTTAACATGGACCAATAAAGGAGGGAGCAGCGGTTAGCTTGATAGTGTGTTTATGTACAGTATGCAGTGTTTTGGTTTTGTTACATCAACGTCACCCTTGAAATATTGTGGCAGAACCGCCCCAAAACACTGGACGGCTCACCTAGGATAAAACTCGGGTGATATTGAACAACAATACCCAGAGCTGCTTTTTTGGCTTTTGATGTGCAGAGAAGCCAACAATCACTACTCTATCAGCCAGCTTTTCAACTAGCCACCAGCCAGCTTTTCTAAAAACTCAAAAGCTCCATCTCAAACAAAGAGGCCCTAAAATATGGACGAGAAAGGTTTGACCTCCTTTTTAAAAGCTTCTGTAGTGAACCCTGCAGAAAACTGGCTTTCGCAAAAGTAAACCATTTATCCTCATCTTTGCTACAACCAAATATGCATTTATATTCCTTTGCTTAGTGTTAGAGCTTGCTGAATACCTTATGTACTCATCCGTTTTCAATTGTGGTTTTTAGTCAGAGAAGACTTCGTAGAAGACGACGTCGTGCTGGTTTTCTTTCTGCTTCTCGAGTTGCTTGTGGCTTTGGGCCATGGTTTTCGCTGATTGCTTAGCCTCTAGTGGGTTAGCCGGCCCTGGATGGTTGCAATCCTTGCCGTGTTACCGCTGAAGCTTCTTTCTCAGCTATCCTGTTCTAATTCGAAGTATGCCTTTAATTTACATTCTGTTGTGCTTGACCGTATCAACTATTGATCTAGGGACTGATACGTGATTCACAGAGTGTCCCAGAAATGGGATACGTCTGTTTAGTAGCCAAGATCGGCTAGAGTTAGTGATGATCGAGCTTCTAAGAAGATTGTGAAAGACATCGCCAAGTTTGTACATGGTTTCGGATCTCTGCTCGAAAGGGACACCAAGAGGGAGTGCCTGAGCCTTGGAGCCTTACTCTTCCGAGTTGGTTTTGTTTGCTACATCCAGGGACATCGGTGACTTCACTTTGCGTGTGAAGCATACCCTAAAGAGCACTATTCCAAGAACGCCGGGAGGTACAAGTCTTCGACAGGAGTGGTCTAACGAGGATTAGGGGAAAGCGCCAACCTACCGAGACATCAGGAAAAAATCACCGAGCATTCTCTTTCATACTTCTCTTTACATTCCACAATTATTTACTGTTGATTAGTGTGATAGGCTGTTCTTTCGATTCCTCTTGGTGGCTATCAGGCTACTGTTGCTTGCTTTTTTTTCTTTAATCAGTAGCGTAATAGGGGTCTTATCCTATTAGAATTGTATAGGTTGAGCTTGTCGCTGATCAAGTCACTTAGACTAAGTTTGTAGCAAATTTAGAGTTATCTTGGACCGCACTGATTCAACCTCTCCTTTTTCGGTATTCTTAATCCTTATGGTCATCATTGTGTGTCTATGATCAACCAATTAATCAATGATAGCAGCAGCCAGCTGTAGGGTCAAACGGATTGCAGATCGGAGTAGAAGCACATATGCTTTGTGTTTCAGATTCTTTTTTCACTTGGGATGTGATCGAGAGCATGCATGCTGCGCAGGCTAATTAAGGTCATCAGCCACTTGCCATGCTTGGCACGAATTTGACAATGGAGGGAGTAAAATCAAGTCGTATCTATTTCTCGTGCAGCAACCTTATTGTCAATTGCTTGTGGCTGCTGTGGCACCAAATTATGTGGTCACCATAGGACATCTCTTCATGTCTTGTGGCCCCTTCATCATCAAGAGGAATGGAGAATTCGTACCTTCATCCTATGACCAGCATCAGCATTTTGTCATGTTTTCTAGAGAAAAGGAGTAGGGTTCAATCAAATCTCACTAGATTGATTCGCTCCTTCCAAGTTATGTGGTCACCTTAGGACATTCCAGAGGCCTATGGTTGCACCTTACAAATAGAATGATTCGCTCCCTCCAAGTAATATACTCAATACAAGATTCAATCTAATCTCCAAGTCTACTTTTGCTAAAAATATTGTTCCCCATGGTTCTCTATACAATGATTTGATGCTTTGCATGCATATATGTCAGACACCATACATAGTACGCAAAAGTATATATAACATGGTACACATCTAGGATATCCCTATTTTAATAAACATATTGGCATCTATTTACAACTCTAGTGGAGTTATGATATTATGATATACTAAAATGCATTTTAATGCCAATATGCATCCAGGCTGTCTACTGTAACATAAACAATTTTTTAATGGAAGATTATAGACAGAATTTTTTTATTTTAAGTTTTAGAAACATTCGAGAGCGTGTTATTAATATAGTTGCATGCCTGATGCATACCTCTTCTTTTTTAACCTTTTCAACCCCAATAATTAATATTCACAGGACCGTCACTCTTCTTCAAGATGTGAGATTCCCTATTATCCATCCAAAGAATATTTCCCTTTTGACGCACCAAAGTATGCAGGCGCTGCATACAAGGTTCCTAGCTAGGTACATGCACGAAGATGAGTTGGTCCCCAGGTTCCACCGATAAGACAAAAGGAAAAGGATTCCAATATTCCACGTGTCGAAAGAAAACCTTAGATAGCTAATTAGCATGCCCAGACGAATCTAATCGCTATTATTATTTGGCATAAGCATCCATCAGCAAATGGGATCAAAATGAAAGTATAAGAATCAAGGCAAGGGAGAGGTCTGCACTAGGCAACTATGCGAATGGGCCCTATTGTTAAAGGTAGAAGAAAGATCACAGGTATTGTGGGGAATGTCTTCCTCTTGTGCAGAGGAGAGACGGAGTCACCGCAGCTGCCGTCGCATGCGAGGAGAGATGGTGTAGAAAAGTTGCGGGCATGAACGATTGCTGCTGCTAGGTGGACGGTAATGGAATTGTGAATGCCGGATCTAATCACATTGTGAACGTATTATATCTGAGCTCTACCAAACATAAGGCCTCGTTTGGAATGCAGGAATTTCACATGAATCAGTTCAATTTCACAGAAAAAATTCAGAAACAAATTTTTTTTCTTCGTTCCAAATGAGACCTAAATGAATATAATTAGGCACCAGTGTGATCTATTTATGGAGAAAAATAGTCCAACCAAACACCTCCTAAATATTTGATTTACATACTGATTTATATAGTCAGAACTAGTCACTTCCTAAGTACTTTTTTCTTCAACCTGGTGCCGGTGCACCACCCAAGTACAGTGTAGCTTCACCAGTGCTCTTGAGACTATTATTGGAGACTTTTGCTTCAAATTAAATGAGTTCTTAAAGTTTTACTTTCATTGCCTTTCATAATTTCCTTGGGATGTAATAATTGATACAGAAGCTAGAATATTACTAATGCAATATTTCCTTTTTCAGAAATAGAACAAAAGACAACTAAGCACTCGATCGAGAAACTGACTTTAGAGATATTTGAATGCAACTGATCAATTGGCATGTTTTTTAACAAAAGTGTGATGTCATAGTTTGTAGACTATATATGTTCGTGCAAAGTGTCACCAATAATTGATGAAGAATTTACTTTTAATGGTAATGAAACATTCTTAGAGCTAAAAATTATAATAATGCAGGCAGAGGTTGAGGGAGTCTCACAAAAAAAGGCAGAGGTTGAGTTAGTTTTATTGCATTAACTAAAGAAAAGATTGGAATAAATGTAACGATGGAGACAAGTAATAAAAGAAATGCATGTCTAGCTAGGTTTTCTTTTGCCTCCTTTTATTGCGTGAAACGTACGGCTACAGCGAGCGTGCGACTTCTATAAATACCTAAGGCTGGCTGTCTGTGAGTATCAATAACTCGATCACATTCACACACGCTCGACGAACATATTTACTGCGCAGCAGACTGCCTTCTTCTGCCCTACTAGCTAGCTCAACAATGGCGGTATGGCACTAGCAACTCCGTGATGAATTTTAAATTTGCATTTTTCCTATTTTCATTCACACTTTTCACACAAATTTAAAGGGAAAAACTAGAACATTATAAGTTTTTTAGGGGCATGCTCTATCGCTGCAGGTCGTTGTTTATCCCTTGCAAAGGATAATGATTCATATTCTTTTAACATCATATTCTCAATTTTCGCTTTTTCCCGCAGCTATTTTGACTAGGACTGTTTTGTTGCGTACTGGTGGAATTTGTTCCTTGCAACATGCTTTACACGTTGCACCCGTATCGGCAACTTGATGATCCTTGTTGCGGTATTTGTGACGAAAGCATGCAAGCACTCACGGATGGACCGGGACATAGCTGCTGCTGTACTCTGTGTCTATAAACAGGTGAACACCTTGTGAACCCGTTTGGGCAAGCAGCAGGGACTACTATTACCACACACACAGAAAATTGGCACACAATAGTTGAGTGCTCCCCTTACTACGATGGACATAGTGCAGGGTAATGTGTTCCCTTTGGTGCGCCAACCTAGAGATATGAGCTCAATGGTAACTTAATTGTTCATATCCATGATGCAAAACATGAGTGATTGCATGCGTTTGTTCTGTGTACCACCATACGTTATGTATAAATATTACGGGTAATATTTGCTGATAGTGATTATAAATGATGCAGATGCCGGCGGTGATGATCGGTCCGTGGGGCGGGCGCGGCGGCACGCCCCGCGACATCCGCAAGGGCAACGGCAACCGGCCGCACCACCTGGAGAGCATCACGATCCGCAGCAGCGACAGCTACGGCGGCCGCATCAACGGCTTCTCCTTCGTGTACGTGGACCAGAAGGGCCAGTCCATCCCCGTCGGCGTCTGGGGCTCCGCCACCAAGGGGTACGAGGACACCATCACCTTCGGCAACGGCGAGCACATCAACCACATCACAGGCACCGCAGATGCCAGCGGCGTCACCTCGCTCACCTTCGTCACCAACACCGGCGTCGAGTACGGGACCTACGGGTACCCGTCGGGCACGCCCTTCAGCGTGCCGCTGCAGCAGGGCAACGGCGAGGTGCTCGGGTTCTTTGGACGCGGCGGCGACTGCCTCGTCGCGCTCGGCGTCTACGTCACCGCGCGCAACCCCTACGCCTAATGATCCAATTAGAACCCTTGCAGCATTGATATGCACTTACAACTGCATGCACCTCTCTTACTTATCGGGGTCCTAGCGTGCGTATTATACGCGAGCTAATCGAGATAAAATAAAAAGCTTATTATTTGGTCGCTGCAGATGTGTGTTATCTTCGTGTTATAAAGGTGTATGACCAATGCATTTGTAAGGCACTCACGGTTTGCAATAACATTTGTCTTAGAAACTGTATGTGTACCAATTCTGTATGAACAATGGGATGAGTATCCATGGCTTTTGCCCAATTTTCTGCTTCTTTTTCCCAATTGGTACGGTATCAACTTTAGTGATAATCCCGCATTCAGATCTTAATTAGACGACAACTGGTGGTAGAAATGGGTTTACATTCGAAGGTGTCTGCCGATTGATCAAAGCATTTCAGGAATAGTGAACAGTAAAATAGACACATTTTTTATAGTGACAATTTAATACTTAGTTTCTAGGAAATGGTGATCATAAGAGTTCTAATTAATTTTTCAGTTATGATATTTCAGTTATTTTTTTTAAACAATGAAAAAAACTCAATTCCCTTATTTCTTCTTGTGTTTATTGGTGCATATGTATCTCTATGACTGCCATTATTTCTTCCACATTCATAATTGCTTCATGTTTCTGTATATAAATTGGTTCTGTCTTATCCTCTCGATCAACACCTAGTTTTGTACTTGAATTTTGAACTGGTGGAAACCCCTAAACATTGACAAATGTTGAAAAAGGGAGAACGGTGTGAAATTAAAGACGAGTATAACAAAACGAACTCCCCCCCCCTCCTCCCCCCACAAACACCAAAAAAAAAATAATGATGCCATATGAAATTGTCACTAAAGGCATAATAGACAACATACAATTAACCCTCACCTATGAAGCCTAACCATACCATTACACGACACTTGTCATTCGCTGATTGGATCTTCGTTCGGTGTCTGACAAGCACCGTCGCTTGGACAACAGGACTCCATGTTTCCGTTGGATTTCCACTGACCGCGCGCTCCGAAGTTTACAATCCATTTCTTTTTCCTTTTCTGAACCATGGATCACTTCTCATGACACATACTATATCGAATAAAAAGTATCAGCTGGTGCACCGAAAGCAAAAATTCTGGTTCTTGATATGGACAGCGGATGGCTAAGATTTCAGTGTCATATTATCGTGGATCAAATCTTTTGGCTTGATCAATAATCGGGAGTGAAATTCTAAATAGCATCTGAATGGTATCTACCAACTATCATATATACGGCCATCTATAAAGAGGCCCCATTGCAAGCCACCGGCCACGCTGCAGAGTCTGGCTACCGCTTGTTTCACCGCTCGTTTATGCGCCTGGAGACACATCGAATCGATCCAAGTTGGAAAAGAAAGAAGTCGATATTTATTCTTCAAAGAAGGAACACATATTGATAGGATCGAATAATTTGTCAGTGGATTAATCTAACTTGTGCAGACATTGTATTCGATCAGAAGAGTGAAATGTGATAGGTATATTTTCACCCATTCCACAATCATTTTTATAGTATCTTCTAATTATTATTTTTCCAAAATCATTATGCTCATATTACAATAAAAAAGCGTAGTTAATAAAGTTTGGAGGGCTGAGATTATTTAACATGGACCAATAAAGGAGGGAGCGGTTAGCTTGATAGTCTGTTTACGTACAGTATGTAGTGTTTTGGTTTTGTTACATCAACGTCATCCTTGAAATATTGTGGCAGAACCACCCAAAACACTAGACGGTTCGCCTAGGATCAATCTCGGGTGATATTGAACAACAATACTTAAATAGTACAACACGAGTGATATTATAAAATATAGAAACCGCTTAAAGTCTTGCAATAAGTTCAAATTCTTATAAAGAAGGAGCTGAAAACAGAGTTTTTTTTTAAAACGGTGCGGGAGCGAATACAGACACACACGACGGTTTCCTTGTTCTGAGACATGTCTCGCCCTAAGACATGCTTCACCCCTCGCGACCGGAGTTCGGTGAGGAGGGAACCGGTTCACAGGACGAGTTCGCAGGGGCTTCACCTTCCCATACTCTTTGGTCGCAACTGCTGCACCAGCTACCTGCAGGAAGAGCTACGCACGACAAAAAGGGAAAACAACAAACCGTGAGTACTAATTACTCAGCAAGACTTACCCGTCAAAATTAGCCAACTACAGCCGACTCCTAAGCATGAGAGGCTGACTCAGAGGGATGGTCATTTGCATAAAACATAGCACTATCAGTGGATCCTTACTTTCAACTTTTAGCGGTAATTTAAGTTCACGAAAATGTAGATTTAATTTGCAATATAAAACTAGAGCAGCATGGTTGCCAAGCAATTACTTATAACTAAGCAAACAAGTCATGTTATTATTGTTATTAGTCCAGTTGTTACTACGACATGATGCAGTGAACAGTGGTAGTCGTTACTGTGAGGGGCAGTGATTATAATTGATTTACATCAGCTGAGAAAACCCAAGTAGCACGACGTACGCACACTTCCAAGGAGTCACGTACAGCAACCTTTCACATCGATATCATAGAGGTCTGTCCGGTTCTCACTCCACCCGAGTACACGTCCTCCACGCGATACCACATATTGGGGCTATCCGTGGTTAGCCCGTGTACCCTCCCAATATCATCACTAAAAGAGGGGTGGGTTGTCGTGCAAAAACTACAACAGTCAAGTTACATCAGTTTACTAGGCCCATTACATTACACTAGCATGCTCTTGGTATGTTCAAACTTGCTCAACAGGGCCACACTCGAATCGGTCCTTAACTGATATAGACAGAGCTACCACACTCCACCCACGAGTCCACACAGGAAACGTGCCTCCTTGCCCTTCTATTCTCTGCTTGATCTCAGATTTAAAAATTGTAATAAGGAGACCAAGGTAACAGCATATATCTCGCGAGTGAGGTTTTTCATTCACTCGACTTTTACCTTCAAAGAGAACTTAGCCTAGCTCTACATCGAGTTACCTGTCCCAATATACACTAGACATGGGTAATTAGCACTATCATGCATTTTATGGTTTCAAACAATTCCTACGACGTAATACGCAATACAATAAGTATACAAAACATAGTAATAAATTAAAAGAGTTTAAATTAGGGTAATGCACTGGGGCTTACCTTCGGTTTGCTGAGGGTTAGCGCAAACAGCAGCGGAAAACTTCGGAGCAGCTAAAGCAAGTTGCTGACCTTCTCTGGCGATTCCTAAATGCATGAGGTTCTTAATTAACTAACAGAGCTATTTCTAGAGCTGAAAATACAATTTTGAAAGTTCTAAAATATTCTACATATTTCAAGGATGCCAACGGTATATTATTTGTAATTTTTGGAGCTAAGATGAATTTTTTATGATTTTTTTAAGATAATACTAATTTATACACAATTAATAATTGATTTCGCAAAATAGATAACAATTTTCGGCCTACTGGGCCGCACTCGCGTATGGGACACTTCGGCCTAGCCCATGCCGGGCGCAGGCCACTAAGGCCAGTGGGCTTGGAGCGCGTGGGGCACTTGGCCCAGGCGGCGGGGCACAGCCCCTGCCCCTTGCTCGCG
>BCLG01000091.1:173026-190012 GCA_001602295.1 Zoysia matrella
CGAGCAGCTTAGTCAACGAAACGCGAAGGTTTCTTCACCACGAGCTTCACCGGAGCGAATAGAAGCCCGGCGTCAAGGTTTTTGTCGATGAGGAGGGGCGGAAAGGGCTTGTCCACGGTCAGGTCTTCGGGTTTCGACGGCGCCTATGGATGGAAGCTCAAAATCTCGCCGAAACTCCTCACGATTTGCTCAAACGTCATGACCTGGAGGTGGACGAGCTTGTGAATAGCATTCAACCGACGAATTAAGAGAAGCTCGCCGGAGCTTACCGGATTTGGGGAAGACACGACGGTTTGATGTAGCTCGATTTGGGGAAAACTTCAAATCGAAGCGGCTCGGCGTGGTGGAGGAGGAGATGGTCGTTTGTAAGGCTAGAGGACGGGGTGGCATCGCTTCTCGACGAGGGACAGAGGCCGGGGAGGGCTCAGAGGGCGGCTCTTGACAGCGACGGCATGTGCGACCGGGAGAGCGCTCGAGTGAGAGTGAAATGAGGGAGAGAGCAGAGCGAGTGAGGAGGGCCGGGAGTAATACCCGCGCATTAGATGGAGCTGGACACGTGCTCGGCTATCGTGGCGCTCATGGGGCAAGGAGGCGCGAGGGGTGCGGCAGCTGGACGCGCGCCGTGGCAGTGCGCGGTAGGGAGAGGAGGAAGAAAGAGAGATAGTGGGGGCTGACAGGTGGGGCCCGCAGGTATTTTTTTTCTTTTTACCAAATTTTCCTGATTCCCTGCGCAGCTCTCTGTTTTTAATCTGAAATGCATACTTTTCGAGCTCTAAAATTTTTGAAATTTGGTAGGAAGGTAAACCGTTTGAAAAGGAACAACTTGTATTTTGGGGTCAACTTCAAAATCACGATAAATAAAACTCTATTGAATTTTAAAAACAGGTAAGCTTTCGAGTCAAAATAATTTATTTGAGACCTTTAAACCTCAGATAAAAATTTTACAAAAACCTGAAAAATTCAAGTTGTTATAAGGGCTTTCCAAAGAGAATTTTGTTTCACAACGTTTCTTTTGAAAATAAAATTTTGAACTCGCATTTTTAAACATAAACTTTTGAGCTCGGATTCCAGGATCTCAAACATGAACAATTTAGTCTTCTCTATTTTGAAACATGAAGTGTTACAAATATTCTCCTCTGTTGTTGTCCAGTACGCATGTAAAAAAGTTCTGTAAAGATAAGAACTCGATTCGGTCATGTGTCCATGTTCTGAGTCCTCCTGTCCTTCTTGTAATCTTTGTTGTTTTCTTGTGTCTTGATTCTTACTGTCCTTTCCCTCAATACTTCATCTTTACCCCCAGACCACTTATCGATGGCGAGACCAGTTCCCTCATATCTGATGGTAAGTTTTTTTCTTCTATCTTTTTTTGGCGATCTATCTCCAGTAGTAAGATTCGGGTTTGAGTATTTCGGTCAGGGGCGAAGCTAGAGAAAATCCGAGGAGAGTGCACTTGTCCTGTGGATGCAAAGATTTTTGACATGTTGGCGGCCGCACCCATATATTCCCATCAATATAGATGCGTCATGTTTTGGTCTTATCAAGGTTGTTTCTGACAAGTAGTACTCTAAAACGACTGGCACTCTTTTTGTTAGTAGATGCGATGAGGTACCTTATATATTAATTTATCATGAAGAATACTTTCAGATAATTATTCTCTCAATAACTCGTTCTAAACGATTTGGAAAACGCTCAGTGGGTAGGGCACTCCCAATAGTGTATTAATGATGATTTCTACCCCTTTTAATTAGCTTGACACCTCAATATTTTGCTTATGTAGCAAATATATTAATGGAGAAAAAAATGAAGGATGAAGAAATTATTTCTACACCAAGGAACCACTTCACTAGAACTAAGGTACCAAGAAACTATAAAAATTGCATTGGGAGGACTCTACTAATTTCGATGATACAATTCTCTTTTATAATATATATATAAATTTATTATATTTTAATTTATATAAAAACTATGTATTAGAAAGTATTGGATCTAAAAGATAATTTATTACTCTTAGAAACTATCTATATAATCTTACGTATCAGGAAGTTTACTTGCTGCTAAAATATTCGCGCTCATACCTCAAACCATTGAGGCAGTCACCATCACTTATTCCTTCTCATCTATACAGGTCAACCAAATGCCTCTAGAATTAGGTCAATCACAGGTTAATTAATTGCATTATCTAGAATATATGCAGGTAAGTTGTGGCGAAGGAATAATTCATCAGCACTTGCACATATTCCTTCTGTACCTAAATTTTTGACACTTTTGATTTTTAGGTAGTATATTTGATCATTCATCTTATTCACTTTTTTTTAACAAATACAAAAACAAATTAATCATTGTTAAAGCATCTTTTATGATAAAACTAATCACAACAAAATAAATTTTATTTTTATAACTTTTTAAATAAGACAGAAAGTCAAATATGATACTTGAAAGTCAAAAACGTTAAGAATTTAGGGATGGAGGTAGTACATATTTGTATATTCGACCATGGGTCTATAAATAGGTGATAAAGAACTTGACATTGCATTCTCGTTCTGAATTCACACAATTCCTAACCACACGGTGAAATTAAAACATCAAGCAAGCATACAACTATCGCGGGCATGAATCTTCTTCAGGGAAGAGATGTTAGCCCTGCGGCTAACAGCCTACTATTACCCCTCGTACGCCCAGGCCCGGCTAGGACAGGCACTGCTGCGGCGAGTTCAATGGTAACAAAATGGATCAAGTTATATTAATTATCTTTTTTTGAGATTAATAAACTGTGTGCAATAAAAATAAATATCCATGCAGATGCCGGCGACGAGCGCGGTGAAGGTGGGGCCGTGGGGCGGGCACGGCGGCACGCCGCGCGACTTGAACTCGCGCGTGCCGGCCGACCACCTGGAGAGCATCACGGTGCGCAGTCTGCTGCTCCCCGGCGGCCACATCTGCGGCCTCTCCTTCGTCTACGTCGACCGCAGGGGCCAGTCCATCCCCGTGGGGCCATGGGGCGCATCCAAGGCCGGCACCGTCGAGACTCTGTCGCTGGGGGAGGACGAGTACCTGGTGGAGGTGTCCGGCACCAGCGACAGCATGGGGATCACCTCGCTCACCTTCGTCACCAGCTCCGGCGCCGAGTATGGGCCCTACGGCTTCCCTCTCGGGACGCCATTCAGCCTCTCCCTCCAGCACAGCAACAGCCACGTCATCGGGTTCTTCGGCCGCTCCGGCGAGGTGCTCAACGCGCTGGGCCTCTATCTCGCACCGCGCACCTAAGCAAGCGGACCTTACCCATCATCTCCATCAAGAGTGTACTAGTAGTAGTTGGCACCAGCGAACTAGCTATTACCGCCGCTAATTATTGCTCCATCGTTGTTCCGGTCCAAGTTAATGTCTGCAGACGATTTGCTAAAATTATTAGAAAAATAATACGATTTCCTGAGTATCAGAGTTTACTTATTTGGATTCCTAAATTATTAAAAACATGGTGTCCTAAAGCTACGGCATGGTGCCTAAAGATGTAAGTTTTTTTTTTTTTTGCGAGAGAAAAAGATGTCCAACTTAGACTAGGAAACCCTGAGCGACATGATGGAATTTTAATTACATAAAGTTTGAAAATAGTAGGCTATCTTTAAAAACCTCTTGAAAAACGGCAGTGATGGCAAGTCATTGAGGAAATGGGGAAATAGTGCAGGAAAGCACATCGGCATCTCCCTTATTTTTAGGATGATCCAACGATCTGGTGCAGCTGATCGGAAACATCGTGCTACCTCCTCCTCCAACGCCTCTCATTCCTGGCCTGCATCTCTATGCTGTATGTCACCCTTTACTAGTGTAATTGAGGAGAAGCAAGGCTAGCATTTATGAGAGTAAAGAATTGCACGGGTGAAAGATATCTTCCACAGTTATGTGGTCTGATCATTGCAAGGCATAAATTATGTTTGATTGCTTCTTGATTGTTAGTATTAGCCATCTCTATCTGGCTGGAAGAAATGAATACAACCCCTGTCGACATATATTGCCATACATGTGGCTAGCAGCATGTAAGTAGTAGGATTGATTTATAAATGTTGCGAGTTGTGGTTGATAGCTAGGCAAAGGGACAATGGGACTGATGGGTGCTAACCCTATTATGCTAGCATGGATAAGAGGACAGGAAGTGGTTCGATCAGTTGTGAATGGGAGACATCCGGAAACAAACCATCACACAGTTGCTCAGCAGATGTGCCGAACAGCAATCGTGCAGCTGCTTTACACCAAACAAGCAAAGATATACTCTTTTTTCGGTGGAGAAAACTAGAGTGCTTCGATCAGCAAAACATCTAAGAAACAAAAAATGAAAATAGGAGTACAGAACATTTTAGAAATGCTTTGGATTTTTCACCTTCTCATCTTGGATGAGCATTATCCGCTGAAATACACTTATTTTCCTCCATGACATGCATCATTTTGCTTCCAGCTCCGGTGACGTCTAAAAGCTGCTTGATTGACTATCTGGATAGCACAGACATCTTCACAAGCAGAGTTCGGGTCATGTAGCTAGTACAATATCCCATTACACATCTCTGGATATTACCTGCAACATATGAATAAACAGAGAAAAATTACCATACAAACCGACTAACTTGGCTATTTAGTTATCCAATCATCAGATTAAGCCGAATCAGCTGTTACTGCCAATTTTCACTATCAACGCACACATCAATATCTCTATTGTCTACTGTACATTGTAAGAAACTTATGTCTGCAAAGTCTCCACTAGCTAATTGTGGTATGATTCACACAACTCCGTTCCCCATCAGCAAATTGCCGAACACAATAATAATGTACTCTCTCTGGTTTTAAAATATTGACACTATTAATTTCTAACATCAACTTTGACCACTCATTTTATTAAAAAAAGTATGATACATATAAAGTATTTTATTAGACTGTTTTTAAAATAGATCCAAATTGTTCTTTTACCTCCTAGGAGGTAAAACATTTGCGTTTATTTGCGTTGATCCCGAGATATATCAATATGGACCGTTCATTTGCGTTGATCCCGATATTTAAATTGTTCTTTTACCTCCTAGGAGGTAAAACATTTTGATTAATTATTAATGGCTGAATAATTCAATTTGGAAAGTTATTAGTAAGTTTTGGTAGGTGACGGTAATCAGGGACATGTTTCCTTATATAATCAATGGTTGAGATCGAATTCGTGTTTTATCTCCTAAGAGGTGAAACAACATTACATGGTCTATTTTAAAAGAACTCTTTTATTATAATTTACTTTATTTGTCGAGATCGTATACCTCGGGTATCTACAGTTTTGGCTCAATCAAAAGGCCCGGCCATGAAAGACGGTCCATAGTATTGCAGGTCGTGGGTCTACCCCACCAGACCAAGGCCCTCTCGACGTCTGGGTCGAGTGACACCTCTCTCGTCAGACCCCCGGGTCGGGGCCCGCTTTACTTGTCCGAGATTCTTAACACTATGCTGGACGGTGGAGAGAAAACACTGACTTTGTCCCACCCGCGCTAGACAAGACCAAGACAAGGATGATGACATGACGATCTGACAATCAGAAGCTACCAGGCGCAACAACTCCAGATGCTTGTGTCCCCACCCATCAGGGGCCATCTGATTACTTAGGCACCAAGCCACTGAGTCACATCCCAAAATTTCAAACTAAGGAAAAATGAAAAAAAAAATCTTTTCTTTATTGGGTGAACCTAACTTTTCTAGACTCTTTTAAAAATTTTCAAAAATAAAAACTAAACTAGAACAACATAGCAAAAAAAAAAGGAAAATTCCAAAATTGAAAATTAAATTTGCCAAGTGTTTGATTTTTCTTGTTTTCTAGCTTTTGATCTTTTTAGAATTTATTTGCTTGTTTGTGGAGTTTGGAAAATTCCTAAATCTTTAGAAAATAGGAAAAAGGTTTAACACCTCACTGGGCCAGCCGGCCTGCTAGTTTCTCCGGCCCATCTCACGCGTGAGGCGCGCGCGCCACACCTTATTCCTCGGCGCACCCCCACCGTGCAAGCCTCGAGCACCACCTGGCCGACGCCGCGCCGATCGAGCCCTGGACGCCGTCCAACGGCCAGCGAACATCCCCGTTACCTCGCGGCTCCATCGTCTCTCACGGCCAGCCGCGTGCCAACCGTTCCCTGCAGATGGTTTGAGCAAAACCGCACGGCCACGCGACGCCATCGCCGTACGCTGTCGCAGTTGCCGCGCCGCCGCGTCAAGCGCCATCGCACCATTGGGAGTAACTCCTCACAAGCTTCACTGTGCGCATCGACGGCCGTCAAAGCGAATCCAAATTCTGCGCACTGTCAAATCGCAAGTAATGGCGAGCTCATCACCACGCTGCGTCGATTGGAAATCGGAACACCATAGCGCCGCGCTGGCTACACCTCGAGCACCGGCGTGCCTCGACGCTTCCCCGACGCGCCACGATGCATGCCAGCTGCCACCACTCGCCCCAGCTGCCAAATTTCACCTTCAATGCACAATCTCGCCGCAGCCGTGTCGGTCAGAGCCCCACTTCGCTGAGCCAACTATAGAAGGGGTTTCCCCGTCGCCCACGCGTGCCCTTCACACTGCCGCCGCGTTTCACAGGTCTCCCCATCTTGAGCCCGCTGAAGGAAGCTCCAATTTCAGTTTTCCCCTCCGTCGTCTTCCTCACGGCCGACCGCCGCACCCCACCAGTGCCAGCCCAAATTAGGCGGCCATTACCCACTGGCCGCCACCCTAGAGCACCCCCGGCCTGCTAGGAAGCTCATCGAGCATAGGAGGTAGCAGCCGAGCGCACCCCTCAGCCGCTCGACATGCACCCTCCTTCCGCCGCCGCCGGGCCACGGTGCCAACCCCCGGGGCACCACCATTGGCCCGGCCGAGGCCTCGAGCACGCTCCCCGCACCCATAGGATGCTCCCATGCACAAGGAAGAGGTCGCCTAGGCAGCCACGGCTTCACTCCATGAAGCTTCGCCGCCGTGCCCCCCCCCCCCCGGCACCACGCTGCTGCCGTTTCGACTCACGCCGGCGATGGCGAGCTCACTCAATCACTCAAGACACCACGAGCACTCGAGGCGTCACTCTCTCATGGCCCTTGGCCCAGCCATCTAGGGCCTCTGCAAGGCATCGCCACCACTTCACCGGCGCGCACCCAGAGAGAAAGACGCGGCCCTGGTCCCTAACCAACGGGCCGCACAATTCCTTCGTTGGTCACACACCTACCCACTCTTAGGCGCACAGGAGACACACGCACGGGCGGTCCTAGCCGACCGATCGAAGCCTGAGCAAGGGGCGACGCACCTTTGGCCGTGCTGCGTGCCCTGGACAGAGCGCGCCCAGTGCGCGTCTAGCGCACAGCCAGCACCATCGCCGTTCCGGCTCACCGCCGGACACGGCGAGCAACCCACTGCCACCACCACACCTGGCACACCCGAGGCCACACCTCACATGCGCGTGCGCAGGTCGAAGCACCCGGACCGCGCCAGAGCGCGCCTGACGCGCCCAGAACGCACCCCGGCCCACACACATGCGCTCATGTTCACGCCAAGAATTCACACTCGGTCCTAGGTCCTCGGACATGGACACAGCCACATGTCCACTTTGGGCACGGCCACGAACCCGTGTCCACGATCACGGACACAGGTACGGACACGATCCACGTGTCCACAGACACGTCACAGCTCACGAACCACGTGTCCACAAGCACGACCATAGCTCACGTGTCCACAAATCCCCGAACTTCCAAAAAACCCCAAACTTTCACAAAACCCCGAACTTCCACGAAAACCCCGAACTTTCACTTTCACGTGTCCACGAATCCTGAACTTCCACAAAACCCCGAACTTTCATTTTCACGTGTCCACAAATCCCCGAACTTTCACAAAACCTCGAACTTTCATTTTCACGTGTCCACGAATCCCTGAACTTCCACAAAACCCTAAACTTTCACTTTCACATGTCCACAAATCCCCAAACTTCCACAGAACCCCAAACTTCCACGAAAACCCCGAGCATCCACAAAACCCCGATTTCGTGTTCACATCCACGAAACCCCGATTTCATGTCCACAACCACAAAACCACGAGCCCTACCATCCTAGCCTATCCAAACTCCATGTTTTACTTGGTGCTCCTTTCTTTTGTAGTTTCGTAGCTTTTTCTTTAGTAGCCTTATTGTGATTGTTGTTTGTAGCTGAAGAAGAGCCCGAGTACGAAGAAGAACCCCAAGAGCCCGAGTACGAAGAAAAACCCGAAGACGCCGCTGAAGGCAAGTCCTAACACCCCCTTGAACCACATTGAACCTATGTTTACTGCTGCACCTATAAGAGCTCAATGCTTGCCTATGTTTTAAAATGTGTTAAACATTGTGTAGTTTATTTCCTACTTAATTCTAGGCATTTATATTTATGTCAGTAACTTGCTATGGTTAATAAAAATGGCACCTTGTTAACCAATTGATAACACACCCTTGTTAACCATAGGATTTCCGTTCCTGAAATACTTTTAATGAACGGAAAGTTGCCTTGTTCAGAAAAATGCTTAGGACCCCTATTGCGGTGCCTCGCACCGCCACACCTTACATCACTCTTTTGCAAATGTGTTAAAAGTTTGGTGATGTGAGTAAAATAAAATGGGCCGGGCATAGTGCAACTGGTGTTAGGTGAAGACGGTTGATTTTGGTCGTGGGGTGGGGCTCATAAGAGGCGATAGTGATAGGTATGTAGGCTTCGGTTTAGTCCACCTGCCGTGGACGAGTACGCTACCCCTGCCATATAAGGACCGGTTCGTTAGTCCTCGACTTAGCAATTTCGTGCAACCATAGAATCTGTACATATTGGGCAGGACTTATCCCTGTTATGTAAGTATTCCACATCGAGCCATTAGGAGGTCGGTAGGACACAAGGGGACAGGAGAAGGGCGTGAGATAACTCGCTACTGGCTCTCAATTATGTAATTGCCTCCGTCATGAGACCGTAAGCCCATGGATATGGCCCCTGATTTGGTAATACCTGGTGTAGTAGGGGACCAGAAAAAGATGTGACTGTGGTAAATCTTCACGATCCGGCTCCGAGAATGTACTGTCACGTCATCGAGAGGATGATACCCCGACGGATAGCCCCTGTATACATCTTGGGTGGAATCTGTGGAAGCTTATGTGGTTGTGAGGTAAACGTTATGCAACTCTGTTGATCAGGAGTAGCATAACCTATGGGTATAGTGTACAACCTCTGCAGAGTGTAAAATCTTTTCGGATAGACCGTTGTCACGGTAATGGCATGCTATTTGTTCGGATACCCTACGATTAGTTTTCTATAATATCCTTGTCGTGTGAGTGGGTGTAGATGCCCGTGTTTTGAAAATATGTTGGCTGTGTCCTGAGGGCCTGCATGGAATCATGTTAGTACCTGTTTAAAAATTTGGGGAACTGATGGGGGGAGTGAAAGCCTTCCTCAGATCCACCCTACTAAAACATGACAAGTGATGTTTTCTATCGGGTTTAAAAATATATCCATTAGGAAGCCCTTGCAGAAAAACTTGCTTTCCGCAAAAATGAAAACCTCAAGCCTTCCCTTGTTTCGCTTCTGCGAACCCTACCTCTCCTACCGTTAGGACTTGCTAAGTTCCTTCGTACTCACCCCTCCCTCTGTTGTTGTTTTGTTCAGAAGATGAAGACGATGAGGATGATGCCGACTATGAAGATTACAAGTCCCGTCCTTCGCTCGAGTTTGCCTGTGGTGTTGTGTTAGTCTCCTAGCAGTGTGATGTTTGAATAAAGTCGCTGCGCCGACTTGATGGTTGTAGTATAGACTATGTTTGTTAGACCCTTCCTAAGACTTGTAACATGTCAAACCTGTATGTGTAATAATATCGCTTTGTTCTTAATGTGGGTATCAACTACCGGTCTAGAGATTAGTACTTGTGGCACAAGGACACTCCTTCCTAGAAGGGGGTCTCACAGAGTGGTATCAGAGTCGTACTTGACCATAGGACGAGACTTTAGGATGCGATGCGTGACAGCATACAGTTAGAACGATATGTTTTTTCGCGAAAACTACGTTCTAGTGGGCCTCATGCCCACACGCGCTTATTTTGCTTGCGTACTTTTTTATATTATGTTGTTTACTTGTCTAATTTGGTTTACTGACCCTTTTGTTTACCATCTCGTTGCAGATGGCCTCTGGAGGGTGGACTCCCCTTGGACCCGAGGCGAGCAGGGTTGACGGTTTCCCGCGATCCTCTCCCGTACGCTCTCTCGGTTCGGGTACACTGTACCTGTGTTGTACCGCTGGAGGAGCCTGGAATCTAGCGAGTACACCCTGTTCGAGGTGGAGACCCACCTCGTGATGTACCCGCTGCTGACGTGGACGATGCTAACCACCAGCCCCAGCTACGACTCCGCCCTACAGGCAGCAGCCCATGAGGCCCTACTCCACATGTGCATGGTGAACCTCGACTTCACCGGAGCCACACCGGCGCGCTACTTTCCGATGCTCGTCACCGACGACCCGACGTGGGTGCACCGTTTGGGCACACTTGGAGGCCCCACCAGGACAGTGGAGGACCCCACGCTTGTGGAGACGATGAAGTACGTGATAGCACAGCACCGTCTTTGCGAGGAGCTCTGAGGCCAGTCGATAGCGCAGTCCCTCTGCGCTTTCACTGCCGAGGGACAGTCCACAGCCCTGCAGGTGCAGCTCGAGACGGCCCACTCTCAGCAGGACGCGGTCCAGACGCTGCTCGACGCTGCACTGGCGCAGCGTGACGCGCTCCAGCTGCAACTCGGTGACGTGCAGGGACAGCGCAACACAGCACTGTTCCAGCTCGCCGCAGCTCATGCCGCCCTAGACACAGCCAGGGCGAGTGAGGAGGGCCTGAAGAAGGCTCTCTCCGACCAGCACACAGCACACCAGCAGGAGTTGGAGACGCTGCGACGCCAGCTGCAGTCCCTGTGCCCTCCTACTCGCCGCACGGCAAGGAAGAGTGTGCCTGGGATTGCTGCGTCACTGAGAGGGAGGCTCTGTGACTCTCCCATGTCTGAGGAGAGTGCTCCTACCCGGCAGGGAGCTCGCACTAAGATCACGCCCCGCAAGCGTGTTCTGGTGCGCCTTTCCGACGGGAGGCCGGCACTACCACCCCACGCCCCGGTGCTGAACCAGCACACTCACGACACCATCTACACGTGAGTGGCACAGCTACCACGCCTCCAGGACGGCGTTGGTGGCAGCCGTGGAGAGTACCTCTCTAGCGCCTCAGCTCGGGCGACAGCACCCCCCCACGACGACACCGACGAGCCCATGGAGAAGGAGGTTGTGCTCGACTCCAGCGTGGAGATCGTCGGGACTACCCCAGGCCGCACGCAGGCTTCCCACGGTGCTAGCACCACGGCCATGGAGGCCAAGCCTGCAGTCGACACGGGACTGCCGCAGCCCCGCGGCGACGCTCAGTAGGACAACTACGCTGCTGGATGCCGGCCTAGGAGGGATGCCAGCAAGGGAGATCGAGCAGCCGTAGCTACTAGGGGATAGCTACTCTTTTGTATTTAATAGTGTGGCAGGGGGAGACCTACCATTGTAGCGGTAGATGACGTTGTCTTTGACAACGGTTTTTGACTTGTAAAAAGAAAGACTCCCGTGCTGTAACCACGTAGTTGTATGTCCCCAAAACCTCGATTATGACCCAGTACCTTTGTATTATAACCATGTTTGTGTGCTATGTTTGGTTTGCTTCTTTTCGTTATTTGATTGTGTGTATGTTGTGCTGTTTTTACAAATTTAAAAATTGTAATTCACTCCTGATAATACACCTGCTTACTAGCACCTAACCCCACTGGTTTACTGTTTTTCTTTGGCTGGATGACGCCAAAGAAATCAGCTCGCATTCAAGAACGCTAGGCTCGTGAGCGCAACCTCAATGACATCAATGATGATGAGCGGGTTGCGCAGACGGCAAAAGCAAAAGCGGTCAGGAGAGGAAGGGCGTCCTCTAACCCGCGCCGCTCTGCAGCACCTGCCCGCAGCGTTCAACGCCAAGCTCACGAAGATGAGGCTCAGTCTAGTCGCCACGATGAGAACGTGGTGGCCCATTCCACTCCAACTGCTGCCGGTGCTGCTGCCGGCGCCAGTGCACGAGGGGCTGCAAGAGCCCCATCTCGGGCCATGACTGGAGATGGAGTCCCAATGGCGGGAGGAGAGGAACCCCCTTACTGCCCGCCACCCTCGCTGATGTGATGGCGACACAAACCCAGCTACTACTCACACTGGCACAATGTTTGGGACAGCGAGGAGGTCCGAACTCGTAGAATCGGATGTCGGAGTTCATGCGACTTCGACCCCCTACCTTCGACAATACCGAAGATGAGCCGCTTGCAGCCGATGATTGGCTGCGAGACATCAACAAGAAGCTTGACATCGTAGCCGCAAGCGACCACGAAAGAGTGATGCTCGCTGCACACCAACTGTTTGGAGCAGCCGGCGAGTGGTGGGATAACTACTGAGAAGCCGCCACTGACTCTGCTGCCATCACTTGGAATGAGTTCCAGCAGGCATTCCGAGCTTATCACATCCCGGCTGGTACAATGAAAATGAAAGCCGATGAGTTTCGGGCACTGAAGCAAGGAGCCATGACGGTCAACCAATACATCAAAAAGTTCATGAAGTTAGCCTGCTATGCCCCAGGAGAGGTGGATACCGACAAGAAGAAGCAGGATCGCTTCCTGGATGGACTGAGTCACATCATGCAAGCACAGCTTGTGACTCATACCTTTTCGGACATCAACACTATGATGAACAAGGCCATACTCCTAGAGAGAGCTCATGCTGGACTGGATGGGGAAAGAAAGTGTAAGTTTTAAGCAAAGAAGTCTCGACAGCTTGAAAAGCGACAGCGGCCAAGGTTTGGGAAATTCCAGAAGCCGTCATACGCTCTGACTATGCAGTACCGTACCATGACCGCTCAACAGTAGCCACAGCAGTCTGCACCATTAGTCCGTCAACCTCCTCCACCCGCACCACGTGCCAACCCAAGCGCGGGTCAAGCCCGAAATGCTTTGAGGACGTGCTTCAACTGCCACAGCCCGGGGCATCTGGTCGCAAATTGCCCTTCGTAGCAGCAGCTGGCAGTAGCTCCGGCATACTCTCGGACACGACCTATAATGTCCGGAGCATCTCGTGGCGCACCAAGGACGGCTGCACCGACCCGGAGGACACCGCGATATAGACATGGATGGGTGAACCACGTCCACGCTGAAACCGCAGAGGAAGCACCCGAAGTGGTACTCAGTGAGTACCTCATCCACTCCACTCTTGCAACTGTTTTATTCGATTCCGGCGCTTCGCATTCTTTCGTTTCTTCGAGGTTTGCGAAAAAGGGAAAACTGCCTATGGTTTTACTTAGGACTCCCTTGTTGATTAAAACTCCAGGAGCCACTATAAAATGTGGTTTGGGTTGCATAGGAGTTAAAATCCATTTAAGTGGGGTAGAGTTCACAGCAGATTTGATAGTTCTTCAGTCTGAGGGAATTGATGTCATACTGAGTATGGATTGGTTGAGGCGCCATAAAGGACAGAGCGCATTGTGACAGCTATAAATCACAAGGGTGTTGCTATGACATGTCAGCCAAAAGATCGGAAAGTCGGACCCCTAGTATTCAGCGCAAAAGCCACTCCCCTAGAAGAGGTACCCGTAGTAAAGGATTATGCTGATGTCTTTTCGGAAGAGCTACCGGGAATGCCACCGGACCGAGACGTCGAATTCCTTTCCCCGGTGCGACACCAATAGCTAAAAGACCGTACCGGATGGCCGCTGATGAATTGGCTGAGTTGAAGGAACAGTTAGCGGAATTGCAAGAGAAAGAATACATCTGCCCAAGTGCATCACCTTGGGGTGCACCAGTACTGTTCGTGAAAAAGAAAGATGGCAGCCTAAGAATGTGCATTAATTATCGAGCATTAAATGAGGTCACCATCAAAAACAAGTACCCACTTCCCAGGATAGATGATCTCTTTCACCAGCTGAAGGGAGCCAAATACTTCTCAAAAATTGACTTGAGATCAGGGTACTATCAACTAAAGATCAGAGAGAGTGATATCAAGAAGACTGCTTTTGTCACTCGGTATGGCCAGTACGAGTTTACGGTAATGCCGTTTGGACTGCCCAACACTCCTGCCTACTTCATGAATTTGATGAATAAAATATTCATAGAAGAGCTGGATAAGTTTGTGGTCATATTCATTGATGATATCCACTCCCGAAGCGAGCATGAGCGTGAAGCCCATCTGAAAGTTGTGTTGGAAAGATTGAGGGGGCAAAGATTGTATGCAAAGTTTAGTAAATGTGAGTTTTGGCTGCAAGAAGTTGCCTTCTTGAGACATATTGTGTCAGCTGACGGAATAAAGGTTGACCCAGCCATGGTAGAGGCTGTTATGGAATGGAAACAACCCACTAACGCCACAGAAGTTAGAAACTTTCTTGGGTTGGTAGGTTATTACCTAAGGTTCATCAAAGACTTTTCTAAGATTGCGAAGCCGATGACCGAGCTGACCAAGAAGGATAAGAAGTTCGTGTGGACTGAAAAATGCGAACACAGCTTCAAACCTTGAAAACATTACTCATCACGGCCCCAGTGCTCATACTACCGGATATCCACAAAGATTTCGTGGTATACTGCAACGCTTCCCGATAAGGATTGGGATGTCTCCTAATGCCAGAGGACCGTGTAGTGGCATATGCATCCCAACAATTGAAGAAGCATGAAGAGAACTACCCAACTCACGACTTAGAGCTTGCAACCGTGGTCCATGCCTTGAAAATATGGAGGCACTATCTGATTGGGAACAAGTGTCAGATTTACATGGATCACAAGAGCTTGAAGTATATCTTCACCCAACCAGAGTTAAATCTGAGGCAGAGAAGGTGGTTGGAGTTGATTAAAGACTATAACTTAGAAGTGCAGTATCACCCGGGAAAGGCTAATGTGGTGGCTGATGCCCTAAGTCGCAAGAGACAGACTCAAGTTGTTGAAGGGTTGACCAACAACCCGAAGTTGCTTCAAGAGACGAATAGTTTGAATCTGCACGTGGCCACTGCGGGTAGCCTTCACACCTTGTCAGTACAGCCGACCCTCGGCACCGAAATCCAACGGGCTCAAGCAAGAGATCCCCAAACCCTGAAGATCAAGGAATTCACAAAATTAGACAAGGCTTCAAAATTTCGAGTTGACGAGCAAGGGAAGGTATGGTACCAAGATCGGATCTGTGTGCCCAACAGGAGATGCCTCAAGCGACTCATAATGAGAGAGGCTCATGATTCAGCCTACTCCATCCATCCCGACACAACCAAGATGTATCTCGACCTAAAACAGAAATATTGGTGGCATGCTATGAAGCGAGACATTGCGAGATATGTGGCACACTGCGACATATGCAAGAGAGTCAAAGCTGAACATCAGAAACCAGCCAGATTGCTTCAGCCACTAAAAGTCCCCATGTGGAAATGGAACGAAATATCGATGGATTTTGTTCAAAGTCTACCTCGAACCAAGAGAGGAAATGATTCGATATGGGTAATAGTCGATCGCTTCACCAAGGTAGCCCATTTCATACTCGTGAAAATGGGTTACAGAGGCGATAAACTGGCAAAAATATATGTGGATAACATACTGAAACTACATGGGGATCCATCAAGGATAGTGTTTGACAGGGGCTCCCAGTTCACATCCCATTTCTGGAGGAGCCTGCACAATCTTCTGGGAACTCAGTTGGATTTCAGCTCAGCCTACCACCCACAAACGGATGGGCAAACAGAACGAGTGAACCAAATATTGGAAGACATGCTCCGAGCCCGTGTGTTGACTTACAGAAAGGATTGGGAGAGCAGCCTAGCGTTCGCTGAGTTCTCGTATAACAATGGCTATCAGGCCAGTATTCAGATGGCACTATTTGAAACCCTTTACGGTCGCAAGTGTCGTACCCGCTACTATGGTCGGAAATTGGAGAACGGTCACTTTTCGAACCGGCCATAATCTGAGATGCAGAAGAGCAAGTTGCTGAGGTCAAAGACAAGATTAGGACAGCGCAAAGCCGACAAAAGAGCTTTGCAGATAACCGAAGACACGAGTTGTCCTTTGACAAGGGAGATTTTGTACCTCAAGGTATCACCGATTCAAGGCACTCGGAGATTTTTAGAGTCGTGGTAAACTAGCACCAAAGTATATAGGACCGTATCAGATTCTCGCGAAAGTGGGCACTCTAGCTTACCATTTGGATCTCCCGGCAGAGCTATCTGACATTCAACCAGTGTTTCACATATCGCAACTCAAGAAATATTTAAAGGTGTCCGAGTAGCAAGTAGCCGTTGAGAAACTGGACTTGCAGCCTGATTTGATATACCAAGAGACTATGATTCGCATTTTAGATGTGACCACCCGACAGACTCGACGTAAAGCCATCAAATTTTACTGAGTACAATGGAGTAACCACACAGAGGCGGAAGACACTTCGGAACGAGAAGATGATCTCAAGAAAGAGTTTCCTCAATTCATCGAAAAGAACCGCCTAAATCTTGAGGATGAGATTCCATTTAAGTGGGGTAGGTCTGTCACATCCCAAAATTTCAAACTAAGGAAAAATGAAAAAAAAAAACATATTCTTTTCTTTATTGGGTGAACCTATCTTTTCTAGACTCTTTTAAAAATTTTCAAAAATAAAAACTAAACTAGAACAACATAGCAAAAAAAAGGAAAATTTTAAAGTTGAAAATTAAATTTGCCAAGTGTTTGATTTTTCTTGTTTTCTAGCTTTTGATCTTTTTGGAATTTATTTGATTGTTTGTGGAGTTTGGAAAATTCCTAAATCTTTAGAAAATTGGAAAAAGGTTTAACACCTCACTGGGCCGGCCGGCCTGCTAGTTTCCCCGGCCCATCTCACGTGCGAGGCGCGCGCGCCTCGCCTTCTTCCTCGGCTCCGTCGCCTGGCCGACGCCGCGCCGACCGAGCCC
>BCLG01000091.1:190031-230233 GCA_001602295.1 Zoysia matrella
CAAGCGCCATCGCACCGGCGGGAGTAACTCCTCACAAGCTTCACTGCGCGCGTGGACGGCCATCAAAGCGAATCCAAATTCGGCGCACTGTCAAATCACGAGTAATGGCGAGCTTATCACCACGATGCGCCGATCAGAAATCGGGATGCCATAGCGCCGCGCTGGCTGCACCTCGAGCACCGGCGTGCCTCGACGCTTCAACGACGCGCCACGATGCATGCCAGCTGCCACCGCTCGCCCCAGCTGGCGAATTTCACCTTCAATGCACAATCTCGCCGCAGCCGTGTCAGTCGGAGCCCCGCTTCGCTGAGCCAACTATAGAAGGGGTTTCCCCGTCGCCCGCGCGCGCCCTGCACACTGCCGCCGCATTTCACAGGTCTCCCCATCTTGCGCCCGCTGAAGTAAGCTCCAATTTCAGTTTTCCCCTCCGTCGTCCTCCTCACGGCTGGCCGCGGCACCCCACCGGTGCCAGCCCAAATTAGGTGGCCATTACCTACTGGCCGACACCCTAGAGCACCTAGAGCACCCCCAGCCTGTTAGGAAGCTCATCAAGCTTAGGAGGTAGCAGCCGAGTGCCCCCCTCAGCCGCTCGACGTGCACTCCCCTTCTGCCGCCGCCGGGCCACGGTGCCAACCCCCGGGGCACCACCATTGGCCCGGGCAAGGCCTCGAACACGCTCCCCGCACCCTTAGGATGCTCCCATGCACAAGGAAGAGGTCGCCTAGGCAGCCACGGCTTCTCTCCACAAAGCTCCGCCGCCGCGCGCCCCCCGGCACCACACTGCTGCCGTTTTGATTCACCGCCGGCGATGGCGAGCACTCGAGGCGTCACTCTCTCATGGCCTTTGGTCCAACCATCTGGGGCCACTGCAAGGCATTGCCACCACTTCACCGGCGCGCGCCCAGAGAGAAAGACGCGGCCCTGGTCCCTAACCAACGGGCCACACAATTCCTTCGCAGGTCACACATCTACCCACACTTAGGCGCACAAGAGACACACGCACGGGCGGTCCTAGCTGGCCGATCGAAGCCCGACCAAGAGGCGACGCCCTTCTGGCCGCCCCACGTGCACTGGACAGAGCGCGCCCAGTGCGCGTCCAGCGCACAGCCGCCACCACCACCGTTCCGACTCACCGCTAGCCACGGCGAGCACCCCACTGCCACCACCACACCTGGCACCCCCGAGGCCACGCCTCACAAGCGCGAGCAGGTCGAAGCACCCGAACCACTCTAGTGCGCTCCTAGAACGCGCCAAAGCGCGCCCGACGCGCCCAGAGCGCACCCAGGCCCACACACGTGCGCTCACGTTCACGCCAAGAATTCACACTGGTCCTAGGTCCCCGGACGTGGACACAGCCACGTGTCCACTTTGGGCGCGGCCACGAACCCGTGTCCACGGTCACGGACATGGGTACAGAGACGATCCACGTGTCCATGTGTCCACGGACACGTCCCATGTCACAAACCACGTGTCCACCGACACGGCCACAGCTCACGTGTCCACGAATCCCCGAACCTCCACAAAACCCCGGAGTTTCACAAAACCCCGAACTTCCACGAAAACCCCGAACTTCCACGAAAACCCCGAACTCTCACTTTCACGTGTCCACGAATCCCTGAACTTCCAAAAAACCCCAAACATTCACTTTCACGTGTCCCACGAATCCCTGAACTTTCACAAAACCCCAAACTTTCACTTTCACGTGTCCACGAATCCCGAACTTCCACAAAACCCCGAACTTTCACTTTCACGTGTCCACAAATCCCCGAACTTCCACAAAACTCTGAACTTCCACGAAAACCCCGAGCATCCACGAAACCTCGATTTCATGTCCACATCCACGAAACCCCGATTTCGTGTCCACAACCACGAAACCACGAGCCCTACCATCCTAGCCTATCCAAACTCCATGTTTTACTTGGTGCTCCTTTCTTTTGTAGTTTCATAGCTTTTTCTTTAGTAGTCTTATTGTGATTGTTGTTTGTAGCCGAAGAAGAGCCCGAGTACGAAGAAGAACCCCAAGATCCCGAGTACGAAGAAGAACCCGAAGACGCCGCTGAAGGCAAGTCCAAACACCCCCTTGAACCACATTGAACCTATGTTTACTGCTGCACCTATAAGAGCTAAATGCTTGCCTATGTTTTAAAATGTGTTAAACGTTGTGTAGTTTAGTTTCTACTTGATTCTAGGCATTTATATTTACGTTAGTAACTTGCTGTGGTTAATATAAATGCCACCTTGTTAACCAATTGATAACACACTCTTGTTAACCATAGGATTTTTGTTCCTTAAATACTTTTAATGAACGGAAAGTTGCCATTTTAGAAAAATGCTAAGGACCCCTATTGCGGTGCCTCGCACCACCACACCTTACATCACTCTTTTGCAAATGTGTTAAAAGTTTGGTGATGTGAGTAAAATAAAATGAGCCGGGCATAGTGCAACTGGTGTTAGGTGAAGACGGTTGATTTTGGTCGTGGGGTGCGGCTCATAAGAGGCGATAGTGATAGGTGTGTAGGCTTCGGTTTGTTCCACCGGCCGTGGATGACTACGCCACCCCTGCCATATAAGGACCAGTTCGTTAATCCTCGACTTAGCAATTTTGTGCAACCACAGAACCTGTACATATTGGGCAGGACTGATCCCCGTTATGTAAGTATTCCACATGGAGCCATTAGAAGGTCGGTAGGACACAAGGGGACAGGAGAAGGGCGTGAGATAACTCGCTGTCTGGCTCTCGACTATGTAATTGCTCCTGTCATGGGACCATAAGCCCACGGATATAGCCCCTAGTTTGGTAATACCCGGCGTAGTAGGGGACCAGGAAAAGACGTGACTGTGGTAAATCTTCACGATCTGGCTCCGGAAATGTACTGTCGCGTCATCTGGAGGATGATACCCCGATGGATAGCCGTGTGTACATCTTGGGTGGAATCTTTGGAAGCTTATGTGGTTGTGGGGTAAGCGTTGTGCAACTCTGTTGATTAAGAGTAGCATAACCTGTGGATACAGTGTACAACCTCTACAGAATGTAAAATTCTTCCGAATAGGCCGTTGTCACGGTAATGGCATGCTATTTGTTCGGATACCCTACGATTAGTTTTCTATAATATCTTTGTCGTGTGAGTGGGTGTAGATGCCCGTGTTTTGAAAATGTGTTGGCTGTATGTTGAGGGCCTGCATGGAAGCGTGTTAGTGCCCGTTTAAAAATTTGGGGAACTCATGGGGGAAGTTAAAGCCTTCCTCAGGTCCACCCTACTAAAACATGATAAATGATGTTTTCTTTCGAGTTTAAAAATCTATCTATTAGGAAGCCCTTGCTGAAAAACTTGCTTTCCGCAAAAATGAAAACCTCAAGCCTTCCCTTGTTTCGCTTTTGTGAACCCTACCTCTCCTACCGTTAGGACTTGCTGAGTACCTTCGTACTCACCCCTCCCCCTGCTGTTGTTTTGTTCAGAAGATGCAGACGATGAGGATGATACCGACTACGAAGATTAGAAGTCCCGTCTTTCGCTCGAGTTTGCCTGTGGTGTAGTGTTAGTCTCCTAGTAGTGTGATGTTTGAATAAAGTCGCTGCGCTGACTTGATGGTTGTAATATAGACTATGTTTGTTAGACCCTTCCTAAAGACTTGTAGTATGTCGATCCTGTATGTGTAACAATATCGCTTTGTTCTTAACGTGCGTACCAACTACCGGTCCAGGGATTGGTACTTGTGGCACAAGGACACTCCTTCCTGGAAGGGGTCTCACACATTGTAACTCCAGTCCGACCCCTATATAAAGGCGCATCGGGGACCCTAGCTAAACAGATCCAATGAGTTTTTGACAACCTAGCTCATGCGAAAGACCTAGAGTTCTTGCTCGAGAAAGAACCCTACTGCCATGTAACCTTGTTGTTTCAAGTTCTAGGATCTATACACACTCCGATCCTATATGTGGGGTATTACATCTCCATGACAGTCTGAACAAGGCTAAATTTCGTGAGCTCTTGTAGACTAGGCCACCTCAACGAGGACGAATCCATCTCTGATACACAAATTCTACTGTGCTGGCGACATGAAATTCCGGCATTATTATTAATGGGAATTTAAACATTACTAATAATTTTACACATTTGAACAGATTTTTTTAATAAGAGGAATGGTCAAGTTGATTCACAAGTTAACGGTGTTAATATTTTAAAACCAGAGGTAGTAGTTCTTAGTGGGCCCTTCTCTTGTGCTTTTGAGCCAGATCTAGTTCAAAATCATGAGGTCAAAAGGTGAAAGCCTTCATTGGATTGAGCCAAGGTCTCAAAAAGTCAGGCAGACAGAACAAAAATTTGAGACTCAAATGCCAGAATTGAACTTGAGGTTTTCCTGTATAAATTCTAAATGAATCATAATTCTTGCAACATGAGGTTTTCCCCATCAGACAGCGACGGGCCCTTTCTTCATCCTCTCTTCTCTCCTACGCCGTGCCCTCCCTCCAAACATAACAATCACTACGATATTCATGAGCACTGAAGGAATAAGGAAATTCAAAATTAATATAGAAGCAGCAGATTGATGGGTTATAGTAAGTTGCACATGATACAACTTTTATCTGTCTATTCTTTCGATTCATGCATAGAGAGAAACTTGTATCTGGCATAACCTGTAGTGATTACTATCGGATTCCGTGGTGTCATGTGTGCGTCAAGAACAATACCGTGGCCTAATGGGTATGATTACTATTTTTTAAGTAGCTTTACTATGAAAAAATTAATCTAAAACTAAGGGTAAGGTAACATAGTGCTAGATTTTCATCCATAATTAATAGTTGGTCCATCTTCCATAGAGAAAGTCCAATATATTAGACTGAAAACATCAACCACTTGAGAAAATGGTAGTGATTCAAAAATCCTAAGCCATCGAAAACTCTTAGAAAAATGGCAAGCTAGTTAGCAAGCTGCTGAGGCAGCGATAAACTAGCTAGTGTGCCATATGTCTGGCTGGTCGGGCTATATAAGGGTCTCCATCACTTTTTGAGGATCTGAAGGCCAATTTTCAGATGGTCAGATCAGAGACATTGTGTTGGCTTCCCCGGTACCTTCCATTTCTTGCATCCTCTGTTTTTCATAACCCTTTCGTTTTAGCGTTGTGTTTCTTCTGACCTTTCAAAAGCTATTGTTGCTTATGTTAGCTTGTGCTGTGGAGGTGAATTTGCTTGAAAGCTTTCGCAGAGAGCCTTGTGCTGATGATTATGGTTTGTGTTAGAATAGAGGAGAAGCAAGCTAGTGTCATTTCAGAGAGTAAAGAACTGCATGTGTGAAAAATATATTTTGCAATTTCATGGTCCGATGGTTGCAGGGACCATGTAATCTCGCATAAATTACGTGTGTCGTGTGATCACTTCTTCATGGTTGTAGAGAATGAATTCAACCGTTGCATACACACTTATATGAAGAAACATTGCGCACACATGTATCTGGTTGTTATAAATATTGCGTGTTGTGTAATAGCTATAGGCAAAGGGACAAAGGGGGAGAATGGGATGGGATGGATGCTATATTATGCAATAGTAAGGATCAGAGGAGAGAAAGTGGTGTGATCAGTAGAGAATGGGAGGTATCTAGAAAGAAACCGACACAGAACTCTATTGCCTATATTGAAAGGTTGCCACGGGTGTGAGGTTTTGCACTTGTGCTCACGCTTTCTCCTGTACACCTGTGAACACAGCATGTTCCTCATGGTGACAAGCGCCGACTCAGGCAGTAGCTTTTTCACTAGCGGCGGTGCATTCTGGCGAGTGGCAGCCACTCTTTTTAGAGAGAGGGAGGGGGTTGTCGGTTTAAGGCAGAGAAAAGATATAGAACTAGCTTGCTGCCTGGTTGTGACCAAGTAACACACTATGACTAGCCGTGGAGCGAGGGAGGACTGTGAATGGAAGGCATCAGCAACGATGCCACCAATCTGCTGTGCAGTGTGTCTATCTAGACTCTTATTACATCGCCATCAGTTCCTTTTTGAGTTGTCAAAATACATCGTGACAGAGTGTGATATACCCAAGCTTTGAGGATTGTGTTGCCTATAATCTCATGCCACTTTTTGCTTGGAAAACACGATCTGAAACTGTCGATTCTAAGAAGGTTCTGTATCTAGTCTGCCTTAATTCTTTGTTGTGGCTTAGACCATGCTATGCTCTAGAACATTTTTACCGTTGTCCAAGCTGTGCATCAGAAGGGAGGTAATTCAGAAGGCAGCCAGTTGACCTGCTTTCGTGATCGGTATAATAATATAAGAAGTACTGCAGTTTTCTGATAAATGGGTTATTTAGATGCTTTTAGATAGTTCAGGATGTAAAATATTTAGTTTTATAATAATTGAGATGTTGAAGTAGATGAACATCAATATATTTCCGTTTCTCAAATATTCAAGGTTCTTTCATTCTAATTGAAATTTTTTTTGCAGATTTATTTATAAAAAATATAATGTTGATCTTTTTGTTGCAAATTCTTTGTCTATGACTTTTTATTGCTTTGTTTTGCCTCTTAAAATTGTTTCTTATGACCATGAGCTGATGGGTTAAAGTTATGTAAACAGTCTTTTATGGAAATGTAGAGAAATGTTGCATACAAAGACTCAAAGTGGTTAGACCCCTCCTTAGACATGGGGCAAGCGGGAACTACATGCCTCAATTTAACTTAGAACAGAGATTCCTCTGTCACTTAAGAAAATTTTGTAATTAATTAAAGAATCAAGATTTATGCACTCTATGCGAAAAGCCCCTTGGAAATTGTACGGTACTACCTCTATCCCACAATAAGTTTACATTAAGATTTTACCAAACTATCTTTGACTAAAAATTAATATAAATTGTAATAATATATATATATATATTCTAATGTATTTCTTATAATAAATTTAAAAATTCTAAAGTACAAGCTTTATATATTTTTGAAGGTAATCGAATTTATAGAAATTATTAGTTAAATCTAGACAAACTTATTTTGGAAAGGATTGAGTAACTGGCAAGCCGGCAAGGTGGTACTACGTAAACGGTAGTACTGCGCCCCTGCCTGATTGAGCCACTTGAGCGTCTCCGTAATTTTTCTGGCCATGCTTGCGCAAAGAACCAGAAGCCACGTGTTGACTCCTTTCCCAGCGTCTCTCATTCACCCTTATGGTTCAGCATTCTGACACCTTTGAAAGCTGAAGTGCTAATCGATCTTGCCTACGGAAGCTTTTCAATTTTTTAGGAGGTAAATTTGCTTGCATGTTTTGGAGAGATTGTGCTGATTTTATAATCCTTGCAGGGCCAAAGTATATATCCCACCCCCCCCCCCCTCCCTCATAATTTGCGTATAATCATTTCTTTTTCATGAATTTTAGCAACAATCTGGATATCTGATTGAAGGAATGGATCACAACCTCTGCCAACGTATTTTAATGGACAAACATTGTCAATGTACTACATATCTTTGATCAGTCTCTCGTGTGGTGTGGTAGGTAGGTAAAGGGACAAGAGAGTGACTAATGTAATGGGATGGATGCTACCAAGGACCGAGAAGGAGAAAGTCGTGGGATCAATCGTTAATGGGACATGCAAGACATATGGAGCAAGCCGACACATCAACTTCTTCAATGCCTACGGTATATTGAAAGAAGTTTAAAACTATGAAGTTTCTATTGCAGTATTGCCTAAAGCACTAGTGCACGTACCACTTACAAACTGATGAACAGAGGTATTGTTATGGAGGTTGTTTCATTTCTTGTGCTTTTGAGCCAAATCGGCTGCAACAACATTATGTCAAAATTAAACAAGGCTGGGGCCTGGAAAAGTGAGCAGGGTTGTAACATGTGGTATGAACAGTGTGATCCTCTGATCCTACTTTGCCACTGACATAGTGAATGTGTCTTCTATTTCTTCTTCTGATTGTGCAGAACTGTGCCTCTTTGCCTCCATTAAAACAGCTGGCCTTGCTTAAAAAGAGCACGGGTCGCAGGTCAAATTATAAGTTTTTCCTTCGAAAAACAATTGAAAATATACAAAGAAAAATAAGTGAGCATTGACAGAAAGGGAAAAAAAAACATGAACGCTGCTGGTTGTCTTAATGCTGCGATGATTCAACTGCATTGCAACGTGGTGCATACCTCTGACATGGTCTTTAACTCTTAAAACATGGATCAAAATCAATTCAGTGCGTGCGTGTTAATTTGCACTGCACGTCCTACCAAAGTCCTGCAACTAGTTTCGTCTGTTATTTATAAACTACTACATGGAAATAGTAAAATATGGAGCTAGCAGGTTTATATATGTGACCATGTAACCGGTACTTCAACTTTTTCCTATGACAAGTACTCAAAGTGGCCATGGATGAAGGGTTGCGAAGGGGAGGCATCAGGCAAGATACCGTCAACCTCACCTAGAGCGCGTGTACACCGAGCCTTGTTGCACCATCACCAATCTCCACTGAGTTTTCAAAGTTGCATCGTGACTGGGGCTGAGTCCGAGACAATTTTAGTTCTAAGCATCAAATGACTATCTTACCTCCAAATAATATCCTTTCAGCTTGAAAAAGGTCTAGTAGAGACGTCTCAAACTGTGTTCGTTCAAAGAATATTTTCCATCTAGTTTAGCTACTTTAGTGTGGCTTACTGTGAGTTGTAGAATAATATTTATCATTTTTCAAACTGTGCAACTGAAATGATTAAGCAAAAGGCAGTGGATGGAATCTATGAATGTGATCAGTATAATATAATAGAGAATAAGTAACACATTTTTGTGATGAAAAGTTCATCAACTTTCATGTTGGAAGCTTGCAACCGACATTGTCATTTTTGGATACATTGCCGTGATCCTCGTCTGGATTACCAGTTTTTAATGGGTCATTAACACTATAAACTAGGATTGAAAAATAATTTATGAAGGATTTTGAAAAAGTTGTTGGTGTCGGCTGACGCCGACACCTTAGTGCAGCTTCGTCCCTATGTTATGTAACGCTCGGCAGAGAAATAAAGTCTGAGGTGTACATATATAGCAGTTTGTGTGCAGTTTTATATACTAAATAAATGATGTCGATCTTTCTGTAGCAAATCCTTGGTCCATAAATTTTTTTAGAGATGCGTTACAGTGATTAAGAGTTACTAGAGGTACCTTTCACTCCTCAATTAATCATTGATTTTTAAAAATTGGTACTGAGTCCACCATATTTGATATCGGATCCACCATTTTAGTACCTTTGACTAGTTACTTCTCTATTTTTAACCATCAAATCTAATCAAATGAATGGTTGTGGTTAACTCTAAGTATTGCAACATCTCTCCTATTTTACCCTTGGAACATGTCCAATTTAACTAGAACAATAGAGAGTCCTTGGTCACTAAAGAAAAAAATTGAAACAAAAGTTCAAAATCCTAGAGTATATGTGAATAATCCTAGAAAATTTTTGTGGTGATTGGCAGGTTGCCGAAGTAGTGGAAAAACTACTAATAACTCTTGACAGATTTGGTGTCCTCGTCATCTTCTAAGGACCGGATAGCCCCATGCTAGTGGAACGAACGAGGAACACCTTGCTGGTTCTTTCTCCAACGCCTCTCATTCCCAACACCTCTCTGCCATATTTCGCCTTTTTGTTTGAGCATTCCATCTCCATTTCCTTGATCTCTCCTTTCCAGAACTATTGTCTACTGTACTGCTGCCTCGCTTTAGTTGATTGACGGGGAGGAGAATTTGCTTGAAAGTTAGGAGAGAGCCTTTGCGCATATATTAAGCACTATACTTGGTGTTAGAATTGAGGAGAGAAGGATTACTAACTAGATAAAATAATTAATTGCACGTATGGAGGATATCCTTTGTAGTTATATGGTATATAATTGTTGCAAGACCTATGTATATCTCGCATAAGTTGCGTATGATAACTTCTTCAAGGTTGGTAGCTAGCACAGCTATTTGGCTGGGAGGAATGCACCCACTCCAACCACTGCCACAGGGTGGGGGGTGGGGGGCAGGGCGCATGTTTTGAAATTGTACATAGGAACTTTTAGTTTGGCCCCCTCTAATATATTTATCTTACTAATAATATAATTAAGATACATTATAAGAAAATAGAGTTTTAACTGAGTTTTAATGATAAAAAAATTGGTTACTAAATATTGATAAATAGTGATCAAGATTTTGTTTTTTATTTGGACATATATTTTTTATGACCATTATTTGCTAAATATAAGTATTTAGTTACTAAGGGTTCTGTAATTGCTATATAATTTTAGTGACCAATATACACTTGCTGATCATTATATACATATAGTGACAAGTTTTCTATCACCAAAGTACGATCAAAGTTTGTTGTGATAAAATATCTATAGTGAGTAACATTAGACATATAGATACCAATTACTTTAGTGAAAAAAATATTATTCTTGTAGCGATGAAGGGGGGATTTAGTTCATTTTGAAAATTTTAGGCCCATTCATCAATCCAAAAATTTGGCATACCTCTAGCTAACATGAGCCTCACGGTGCAAGCTCCGTCAAGTGTCGGTGTCGATGGCTTGGAGATGATGAGATACACGATATCCTTAAATTCTGTTGATTTGCCTAGTCGTGAACTGTGATAGGCAACACACTGATGTCAAATTGGCTGCTATAAAAGATCGCGGCGGCGTACATAGGTAGGATGAACAGCCTAACCTTAGGGTCATTCTCGCTGAGATAGCAAGCTACGATGGAACAGATTGACCGGCCTCTTGTAAATGTTCCTTCCAGTTTCGCCATTGACCACTGCATTTGCATATGTATATATAATACTCTCTTCGGTTTTAAAATATTGGCACCATTAACTTTTTACATCAACTTTGATCATTTATCTTATTAAAAATTTAAATGCATAAAATTTTGTTATTATTTGCTTTATCATTATGGTATTGAAATCATGACTAATAATTTTACATATTTGAATATTTTTTTAAATAAAATAAATAGTCAAAGTTGATACTAGAAGTTAATATATGGTGTTAATAATTAAAAACCGAAAGGAGTAAATCGGAGAAACATTACCGCATACATGTGCCAGTCATATAGAAGAATTGATTGCTAAACACTGGCTGCCCAATAGCACCCGAGGACTGGAAAGCAGGACGCCTGGCTGCGCGGGATGACCAGAGAATTGAGGCTCTCTACTTCTGAAAAAAGATCGGTTTCTGTGTAAGGTCCATCGCCACTTCTAAATCTAGGGTCATTCCAGTATACCAAACTGATCAACATAGCAACAATGCAATTTTCAGTGGCCACATTTTTTTTATGCATTTGAGCCAAATCAATCTGATACAACATAGCAATATTGCAAGGCCCCAATAGATCCTGGAGGCTCCATTGAGAGTTGTGGAATATACTAGCTAGTTAGCTCTGTTACATCAGGTACGAGGTTTTAGCTCAAGATTTATCACTATGCATTAATTATCTTTTAGCACACAAGAGGACATAATAGAAATTGACCCACACGATAGCTGTACAAATAGGAATGCTTTATTTCAAAATGGAAGTTCCTCTCTATAATATGCTACTTATTTGTATGTGCCATGTGGCAGGATACGTAGCGTACTCAAACCATTTAGTGAATGCCATATGGGCCAGCGGTCATTGTATCCACTAATGTTAATATGTGGCGCAGAGTTACAATCTTTAGGGTGCGTTTGGTACGGTTCCGATTCTTCGGAAAATCAGAAACATTTCAGTTTCAGTCCAGAAATATTTTTAGTCAGAAACAGAATCACTCTAGAAATTATTTGACAAATATACCTTTCTTGAGTTAATATTAAAAATATCAAAACAATTTTAAAAAATTTTAGAAATAAACAGAATAACTTTAGGAAATTTGGAAACTAATATCAATGAAGAAATTATGAAGAAATTATGGGTACGAGGGCAGGAAGGAATCCTTTCTGTGGTGAAACACCTTTTCAAGCGTTTCACGTGGCCAGGTCAAATATCAGAATCGCTCCACACCGTTTCAGCACTGAAACGTTTGGATTTTTTAACGTTTGGCACCGTTCCAACATATTCTACCTAGAAACTGAATCGACTCAGGGTGCCAAACGCACCCTTAAGATAAAAAGTGATGCAAGATACAATGCTAGCTAAAAGACCTGGTGTGAAATGACAGCATAACTCCAAAAGAAGTGCATCATTGCAATTCATCCATCATGTTGGCACCATAGAGGACCCTGCCGATGCGGCTGCAGGAAAGAACATCGTTTTTTTGTTGCTCTTCATCGAGTCATGAAAAACTCTCAAACTGTAGTAGTAGCAACTTCATCTTCAAGTGTCAAACTGTAGCAACGTCATCTTCAAGTGTTAAAGTCGATGTCCCAATTATGAAACACGGGGGGAAAAATGCAACAATGGTCTCCTGTCTCATGCTCTAGTTGGCCACGCGGTGAAGGCCAGGCTGCACACTCTCGTGCTCATGTGTCGACGCTGATTGAGATTCCCTGACTTCACAGCATGATAGTTGACATGCGATCGACTGCACGAAGTCAGGGGATCTCAATCTGTGCCAACCTAGGTTTCGCCTACGTGTTCAGAATCTTTTCTCTATAGAATAGTCAATCGAAATAATAAACAAACCCGAGATGAAACCCACGGCAAGATGTTTAAAGAAACGTAATCCAGAGGCAGAAAGCGTTTGCCTCCTTAATTTTGGCTACAATCCACACACAGGACGCGTGGATTTGTTTGGAATTTTCGGCGTACGTACGTAGCTGCTGAGATCTGGGGAATAATCGCAAACGAAGTTTCCTACGTAGAGTTTAGCTAAAATTTGGGACAAATCTCAGATCCTTTGAAGATCTTGTTGACGTAAAATCCGATCAACATATTGAAAGCAGCAAAACCCTTGTGCTGCGCAGCTGTGGACAGCAACTTGTACGTAGCGATTGGTCTTATTACGAGGATACGTACACAGCATTATTGAAAATAATATCGACCGCAAGGTCAATCATTTTGCCCACTTGGCGCAGCTTGAAGCTAGAGCCGCGCACCATACACTCAGATCTCTTGTCCGACTTCCGCTGTCGCTACGCGTGATGAACAAGTTGACACGTGCAGATTTGTGTCGGTCAAACACTAGACTTATACTCCCTGCTGGCCTCTGTTGGGGGTCGATTACGTTGGTGACAATTCCATGCGTGAATGGTTGCTACTCGATACGTCCCGAATAAATTAGTTAAACATATCTTTGGTTAATGATTTTAGTTAAATATATTTTTTATCAATGATTTTTATAAATATAAATTAATTTTAATATATACATAATATTATAAAAATATTTTTATGAAGAATTTAAAAATACACATATTAAAATTTTAAAGTTAACCAAATCTATAAAAAATTATTGGTCAAATCTAGATCGCATAAAATTTAATCGAACACATATTTTGAGATGGAAGTACTAGTATTTAGTTAAGTGCTAACACAATCGTACTAATTAGATGTGGACGCCGTGGGAAACTTGTAGACGAGCAAATCAGATGCTGAACAAACATGTTAATGCTACTGTCGCAAGGAAACTTTTGTACTTGTTGACACCCCAAAAAATCAAAGCCAACGAAGTGTTCGGCATGTTGTCGGAGTGCCTGGCACATTGCTGGAGTGTCCGGCAAGCTCTTTCGAGTTTGGGGGCATCTGGCCCCACCAGAGTATCCGATAGGCCCTTTTGAGTTGAGGCACTTAATTCACCGGAGCGTTCGGCAAACTGTCTCGGATTGGGGCATAAAACCCACCGGAGTGTCCGGTACAATGCCGGATTGTCCTGTAAGCCCTCTCGGGTTCTCGGATTTACACGACAGACACTCTGGCACTCTATCGGAGACTCCGGTCATCGGAATATCCGGCACTTTATCGGACACTCTAGTGGTGTCGATTTAGTAAGGTTTTCAGCAGTAACTTGAGAGATCAGTTGCTCTGTGAGATAAGACCATCCCAACTCTATAAAATAGAGTACCATGGCCGGTTGAGGGGCATCCCAATCGAACCTATCATTTGGCTTTACATTTTTATTCTTCTCCAAACCCTAATCTCCTTACTCGACCCCCGTGTTGTTTTTTCTTCATCCCGGCAAATACCGAAGGTGATCTAGCTGGCCTGATCCAGCCCGGATCAACCCTAAGACGATCCTCCTCCGACGGGGTCTCTCCCGAGGTGGGGTTGTCCAGGTGCTACCCAAACCCGACGTTGAAGAGACGCCGGCATTCCCGCACATGGACGTGCGAGCGATGTGTTGGCCCGGACCTGATTTCAGCATCAACACACTTTTTAAAGACTCCGCTGGGAAATGAGTGATTCCGGTTGCACAAACCGAATCATCGTTTTCCACCATGAACTCCGAGATCTCCACGACGAACATCGTTATGCCGTCCTTAGAGAAGTTGCCCGAGTACGAGCGTAAGGCGTTCTTAGAGCGTCGAAAGGCTTCCGAGGAGGTGCGCAAAGCGCGGGAAGAGCGGGAGCTGCAGGAGTACTTGGTGTGCTTCAAGAAGGACCGTCAAAGCGCAATCTCTCAAGTGAAGGAGCCTGTTCTTCCGACTGTCATTGACGACGCGGCCATGGGTACTGCCAATGTGAGAACATCTTTGCACCCTCTCGTTACTTTTGAAGACCTTTCATATTACTTTGCCGATCTAAAAAAGGTCTTAAATAATCATATGCAATACATGATACAAGAGAACTTGTCTAAATCTAAAAATGTTATTATTGCATCGTCTTCTCATGTTTCGCATAATACTAGTGCATTGGCGCCCACTACGTCTAGTGTAGAACAACCTCCGTACGGCATTGCCGTTGAACTCGTTTAGTGGACAAACTAGTTTTCCGTTTCACAGACAAATTAATGCTTTGGTAGTGTCTCCCACTAGCGTAGAGCCAATGACTAGCATCCCCAATTCGGCCACGAGCCGATTGAGTGAATTGGCTAACTTTCTTTCTCCTTATCTTACTGTCGCATATAGCATATCGCCTATCCCACCAAGCAGTACGGGTCCCCCATGGCCTCATTCCTAATGAGCTATTTAGCGCCATGAAAACAAGCCTACACCCTTCACCACCGAGCACATCTACTAGGCCACCCATGGCTAACATAGAGGAGTGTATGGCGCGCATTAAAGAGGACTTGAGCAAATAATTTCGTGAAACGCTAAGGGTAGACCTCAAGAGGAGAGACCGGATTTATCAAAAACCGTACCTCGCATACTTTGATTCGGTCTCATATCCCGTTGGATGGCGTGTTCTCGACTTCATCAAATTCAATAGCGAAGATAGCAAAACTACTTGGGAACATGGTAGCCAATATATAGCACAACTAGGAGAAGCGGGTTTTAGTGAAGCTTTGAAAGTACGATTGTTTTCTTTATCACTAAGCAGAGCCGATTTCTTTTGGTTTTCATCATTGACCCCAGGTACCATATATACATGGGAGTCTTTAGAGTGCAAGTTTCATAACCACTTTTATTCCGGGGACAATGAATTAAAGTTGTCACATTTGACATTAGCTCGGCAAGGGAAAGATGAACCCGTCGTTGATTATCTTTAGCGGTTTAGAGATGTTAAGAACCGATGCTTTAATTTTAAAATTTCAAAAAAAGATTTAACCGACATAGCTTTTAGTGGTTTGCGGTCGCATCTTAGGGAGAAGTTGGAGGGGTACGATTTTTTTACACTCACTCACCTCCAACAAAGAGCTTCAGCTCAAGAAAGCCGAAGCAAAGAAATAAAACATGATTACAAGACCCGCCACACCGTGCACGTCGTGAAATATGAATCGGATAGCTTCGATGATGATTCCAATGACATTCTAGCCACCGAGTTTGTCTGGCCCTCTAAAGCCAAATCATCTGCTTGCGATTCGCTCAAACCGGTTCATAAGAATCGGAAAGACAACATGAATTACACCTTTGATATAGCTAAATGTGAAAAAATATTCGATGAATTGCACAAAGGTGAATATATTAAGATTGCATACACTTCACCTCCGGCGCATGAGATTAAGCGTAGAGCATATTGCAAATGGCATAACTCTAATTCTCATGCTAATAACGATTGCAATATTTTTCGTCGACAGTTCCAATCGTCCTTTAATGAGGGACGATTGAGTCTTAAAGAAATGCAGATCGACAAGCACCCCTTCCCCGTCAACACTCTAGAGCTCAACCCTAAGATGTTGATTCGGCCATACCAAGCCGATACAACCAAAGGGAATAACATGATCATCGGGGAAGAGATGCATATTTCTCCGAGTGAGAAAGAGGCCTCTAGAAAGGTGGTGCTCGAGAAGTCACCCGATGGTCAAGACTCTCTCAAAGTCACCATTCAAGATTCGAGACCCGGGGCGCAAGCTCCACAGCCTAAGATGATAAAGCCGAAGAATCCGAGGTGGGTAAGTGGAAGGTGGAAGGTGAACCAAGGCAAGGTCATAGACCAAAATATGGGGCCCAAAAGCGTCTTCGACCGTCTCATGACTAAGTACAAGAACTAAAAGACCGTTTTGAACAATCGGTCTACGAAGCGGCCAAGGCGCCACCAAGAGGTGGCATCTCACCTAGGAAGGAGATAAGTCAAACCACGAATGTTCGTGGACCTCCTCCTCTTCCTCCGCATGGATTCGGAGTGTCACATCCATGGTTCTATCCTATGCCTTGCCCACCGTTCTCGGTGTGGCATCCATACATGGGGTCATAGATGCTGGTGCCACCGATGCCCGTTCCACCAATACATACCCACCATTTTATCCGGAGTGGAACGGACCGAGGGGAGGTGTCTTCACAAGTCTCTCCGGCCCTATCTCGGATAGGACGGAGCCTCGACCAATCAAGGTTCAAAGAGAGGGCACCAATACCGCACCTAAGCAGGAGTGGCGCCCGAAGTAAGATAATGAACCCGCCTCTTCTACTTTTGTTCATCAAGAGAGCGCATCCAGAACTGTTGTGAAAATCGGCACAACCGATGTCAAAATCAAGGGAGTCTTCACGGGACCGATCACTTCGGATGATCCGATCGAAAAGGCCTCCCATGATCATGAAGCTAGCAGCAGCAAGAGCTCCTCCAGATACACACAACCGAGGTGGTGTCCGCCTGGCTTGACCCACACTCAAAAGAGAAAGCTCCAAAGGCTACGCCTCCAGAAGAATTGAGAGGAGGAGGTGGAGAAGAAGAGGGACAAGGTATTCAATGAGATCAAACCGATGGTCCCTCAAAGTAAGCAATGGAGGGTCAAGGAGCCCGAGGCTCCTACTCCACCGGTGACAGAGGAAGCGGTGGCTGCGGAAGCTACTCCGAAGGCACTCGGACTGGCCGACGTCGTACTTGGAGAGGACGTTGCAGTGCCTTCGCCCAAAGAAGACGTTGATATGTCCGAGTTCGACGACGACGACCTCTTGAACTACGAGCCTACACCAACTCGAAAAGGTATGAACATTAACACCATTTGCTTATCCCTTTTTGATTATTCACTTGTAGAGAAAGAAGGGGTTATGGCATAATTTACTTTGGGCCAAAGAGTGCTATCTTTGAAAGCCCAAAGAATCGGAAAACCATTTGAAACCCCTCTACGTAAGAGGTCATATTAATGGTTCACCGACTTCTCGCATACTTGTAGATGGCGGTGTCATTGTTAATCTAATGACATATTCTTTGTTTAAGAACTAGGTAAGGCCGATGACGAGCTCATCCGGACTAACATGACTTTGAACGGTGTGGGAGAAGGAGACCCTATCGAGGCTAAGGAAGTCGCTGCTATGGAGCTCACAGTTAGGAGCAAGACCATGGCTATTGCTTTTTTTGTTGTCGATGTGCGCGATAATTATAGCTTGATCTTAGGGTGTGATTGGATTCATACCAATAAATGTGTTCCATCTACATTGCATCAATTTTTGATACAATGAGTTGATGATGATATAGAGGTTGTTCAGGCGGATGCATCGGCTTGTGTTGCTATGACCGAATCATCTTCTTTGCCGCATGACACTGTCAAGTGCTTGACCGGTTTAGACTTGACGGATTATGATTTTTTTAGTGTGACTAGAGATGGTTTTGTGCCCGTCAATGTAAATCCAATGGAAAAACGGCTCAACCATATAATGTAATTTAATGGAGTCTAATATTTATTGGTTGCAAAAAAGAGTGGAACACTATCGGTCCAACACAAACGATATGTGCGAAGCTATAGAAGAAATAGAGGACATAGATAAGTTAGAATAAGGATTCACATCGACCAATCCTCTTGAGGAGGTGAACCTTGGCAGCGATGACAATCTTAGGCCAACTATTATAAACTAAAATCTGAAAACCGATTACAAGGTGAAGTTGATCGTTTTATTAAAAGAATATGTGGACTGTTTTGCATGCTCTTATAGTGAAATGCCCGGGTTAAGCCGCGAGTTAGTTGAACACCAGCTTCCAATAAAATATGGTTAGACCTTTTAAACAACCGATGCGAAAGTTTAACCCGAATATGTATGATCGGATTAAAGAGAAAATTAACCGATTACTTGATGCAAAATTTATAAGACCTTGCAGGTATGCAAAGTGGATATCCAACATCGTGCCGGCGAAAAAGAAAAACACCGGTAAGATTAGAGTTTGCTTTGATTTCAAAAATTTGAATAGAGCCACTCTTAAGGATGAGTACACTATGCCAATAGCCGATATGTTGATTAATGATACTTTCGACCATAGAGTTATTAGTTTTCTTAATGATAATGTGGGATATAATCAAATCTTTATAGCCAAAGAGGATATGTCTAAGACTGCTTTTAGGTGTCTCGGTTTTGTAGGATTGTTTAAGTGGGTTGTCATGACTTTTGGGTTAAAAAAATGCGGGTACCACGTATCAAAGAGCAATGAAATTTATCTTTCATAATTTGTTTGATTTCATCATGGAGGTTTACATAGATGATGTGGTAATCATATCGGCCGCTTTGGATTCTCACTATACCGATTTGCAACTCGCTTTGAACTGAATGCGTCGTTTTGGTTTGAAAATAAACTCGCTTAAGTGTGCTTTTGGTGTATCGGCCAAGAAGTTTTTAGGCTTTATAATCTATTAAAAGGGCAAAGAAATAGATCCTACGATAGAAGCAATTAAAAACGTGCAAGCTTCTTAGGTAAAGTGAATTACTTGAGACGGTTCATATCTAACTTGTTGGAAAAAATAAACGCATTTACTACTATTCTTCAGCTAAAGAATGAAGCCGAATTCACTTGGGAGACAAAACAGCATGAAGCATTTGAGAAGATCAAAGAGTACTTGTCTTTGCCTTCGGTCCTTAGGGCGCCCAAAGGCGGAGTCCCTTTTCTTCTTTATATAGCGGTGGAGGATGATGTGGTTGGTGCTGTTTTGACACAAGAAGCCGAAGGGAATGAGTATATGATCACATATGTGAGCCGACGGTTGGTGGATGCGGAAACAAGGTACACTCTCATAAAAAAACTATGCTTTTCTTTGTATCATGCTTGCACCAAGTTGAAATATTATTTTCTATCTAGCACTTGTGTGGGTGCTTGTCAAACCAATGTTATTAAGCATATGTTGCATAGTCCGATTTATAGTGATAGGCTTGGTAAATGGGCTTATGCATTGATTGAATATGATTTGTCTTATGAATCGTTGAAATCTTTGAAATGCCAAATTGTTGCTAATTTTATTGTTAAACATCAGATTGATTTAGAGCATGATCTAGATGTTGGTTATGTTACTTTTACCCCTTAAAGTTGTATTTTGACGGATCGATTTGTAAAAAGAGTGAAACTCTTCTCATGATGCACACTTTGAATTCTCAAACCAATTGGAGTATGATTGCACCAATAACCAAGCCGAATATGAAGCGTTGTTGTTCAGCTTGGGAGGTTAGAGTCCATGGGGGTTAAACATGTAGAGGCTTTCGGTAATTCGTTATTAGTAGTGCAACAAGTTGCTAGAAATTTTCAATGCTTAGACGGATCGTTAAATGCTATTTTAAACAAATGCCTAGACATCATTAGAGGGATGGATGAGTTCAATATACATTATGTGCCCAGGCTAGAAAACAGTAAAGCCAATGAGTTGGCACAGCAAGCATCGGGGTACAATGTTAGTAAATGCAAATTTTCAGTTATTAAGAAACCGATGATTGAGGTGCTAGAACTAGACAATTCGAATACTAACATGTCAAACCGTGATAGTGCCGAATCACTTGATTGGAGGTCACCCATAATCTCATACATTCGTAGTCCAACCCAAAGCGTGGATAAGAAGATTCGGCATGTGGCTTTCAAGTATACTTTAATTGATGGTAACTTGTATCGCCGAATGGGGGACAGTTTGCTCTTAAAACGTTTGGGTGATGATGATGCTAAAGTAGCTATGGGGGAAGTTCATGAAGACATTTGTGGTACGCATCAATTAGCTCCAAAAATGAAATAGTTATTAAGAAGGACCAGATTATATTGACCAACCATGATTGCCAATTGTTATCGTTACTACAAAAGATGCAAAGAGTGCCAAAGATTTAGAAATATTCAGTTGACGTCCGCTGTCATGATAAACCCCATCATAAAACCGTGGCTATTCTGAGGATGGGGATTGGATTTCATAGGGCAAATACATCCTTCATCTTCAAAAGGACATCGTTTCGTGCTAGTAGCGATGGATTACTTCACCAATTGGACCGAACCGGTGGCTCTCAAGAACATGACGCATAAAGAGGTATTGAGTTCTTTACCGAGTACATTATTCATAGATTCAGCATACCACAGACTTTGACTACCGATCAAGTTACTTCTTTTACGTCTAGTCATGTTAAAGAGTTTGCCGAATACTACGGGATTAAGATATTCAATTCATCTCCATATTATTCTCAGGCCAATGATCAGACCAAGTCTAGTAATAAAACATTGATCAAACTTACTGAAAAAAGATAGAGGACCATCCCAAGAGGTGGCATGAAGTCTTATCGAAAGCATTGTGGGCTCATCGGATATCTAGGCATGGGGTGACTAAGGTAACACCCTATGAACTTGTATATGGACAAGAGGCCGTTTTACATATCAAGGTAAATTTAGGAGCTCTAAAGTTAGCTAAACAAAATGACTTATCCACTGATGAGTATAGGGCTTTGATGCTAGATAATATTAATGAAGTCACCGGTAAGCGTTTGAGTGCTTTGAGAAAAATTGAGAAAGACAAAGCACGAGTTGCTAGAGCCTACAATAAAAAGGTGAAAGCCAAAACTTTTTAGGTGGGCAATTTAGTTTGAAAAACTATTCTGCCCATAGGCTTAAGAAGCAACAAGTTCGAGAAATAGTCTCCTAGTTGAGAAGGATCATATAGAGTGGTAAAAGTCATTGTCGGGAATGCATACATATTGAAAGATATCTGAGGAGAGTCATTACTTAGGGCCTTTAACGACCGATACTTAAAAAGTATCATCAAGTGTATGGCAAGAAGCATAAGAGAAGAGAACGGTCGATATGAAGTATCATTGCCAAATGCTATGATGGCTGATGAGTCGGGAGGAGCATCGCCCTTAAGGCTTTTTGGGTGTTTAGAGTGTTTTATAGTGCAGGAACTTCACTATAAAACAGGTGGACATATGTTGACAGTCAAAAAATCAGAGCCACCAGAGTGTCCAGCACGTTGCCAGAGTGTCCGATATAGTGATGGAGTATCCGGTAGGCCCTCTCGGGTTGGAGCACTTAGCCCACCGGAGTGTGGCAAGCCGTCTCGGGTTGGGGCATGAAACCCACCAGAATGTCTGGCACAATACCTAATTGTTCGGTGAGCACTCTTAGGTTCTCAGATTTACACGACGGACACTCTGGCACTCTACGAGAGACTTCGATCATCGGAGTATTCGGCACTTTACCGGACACTCCATTAGTGTCGATTTAGTAAGGTTTTCAGTAGATTGATTATAATTTCTTTCCTAACTTGAGATATCGGTTGCTCTGTGGGATAAAACCATCCCACCACTATAAAACAGAGGTTAATAACCGGTTAAGAGGCATCCCAATCGAACCTATTATTTTTCTTTACCTTTCCGTTCTTCTCCAAACTCTAATCTCTTTATTCGATTCTCGTGTTATTTTTTCTTCGTCTCGACGACGACCGAAGGTGATCTAGTTGGACTGACCGAGCCCGGATCAACCCTAAGACGATCTTCCGACGGGATGTCTCCCGAGACGAGATTGTCTAAATGCTGCCCAAACTCCAACGGGATTGTCTAGGTGCTGCCCAAACTCAGTGTTGAAGAGACGTCGATGTTCTCGCATATAGACGTACGAGTGGTGTGTTGGCTCGGATCTGATTTCGACGTCAGCCCTTTGGTTCCAAAATAAATAACCACATCTCAAAAGAAAAATTGTGTGCTCATTCTATTTTTATTATAGCTTTTCATGGTATTTTTATGATGCATCTCAAGAGCCTCTCATCGATCCTCGCTCTCTCTTACGTCGTGCCGCATCATGGTGCTGTCGTCAGGCAAACACGTGTTTGTTTATTCTAGCGACGCGCAAACAGGCTTCCACGTAAGTATAGCACTCTACTCTTTTTCTCTCTCCACTACCAACTCTGACCATCAGCTATCAAGCAATCACATCACTACCCATCGATCGAATTAACAATTATCATTTCACTCTCACTCTCACTTTCAACCCTTGCATGCTCTTCTCTAAACAATACCATCTCTTTTTCTAGTATTAATTAAAAACATTTTTGACCGATTAGACTATTTATTCCATTTATCTGCTTCGCTTTTCAGGAGGGGAGTGTATATATCATGGGTTAATTATTTATCAGCCATTAAAAAAGTTTAAGTTTCTTATTAGCCATCTAAAGTTTAAATTTTTTTATTAGCCATTCATTTTAACTTTGTGTTCCTTAGTGATCATTATGGTCACTTTTATTTTCAAAATACTCTTACATGTTGCAAGTAAAACTTAAATTGTGAGCGTCATACTTTTCTTCAATAATTTTGTTTCGATTTCTTTAGCAATTTTTCTCATTCAGTAATTTGTATCAATTTCTCGAATAATTTATTAAAGAAATTGATAGATAATCATTAAATAAGAGAAAATTACTAAAGGAATCGAAACAAAATCATTGATTAAATTACGATGCTCACAATTTGAGTTTAGCTTGCAACAGGTAAAAGGTATTTTAGGAACAAAAGTTAAAATGGATGGCTCTAATAGAAATTCAAATTTTACGATGGCTAATAAAGAACCCAAACTTTTTTCAATGTGAATTGACCAATATATCATCTTGCATGTACATGCATTTGTCGTACATGAAAGTAACAGCAAACAGTTACAAAAGTGATCTGTGATGATTTACTATTTTACAGCACAAGTACTAGTAACTGGGTACTCCGTAAGTTGTTGATTGATGTTTTTTAAAATAATAAACTTCTTTCTCAAGTTTTAAAATATTAACTTCTAAAATCAACTTTCATCATTCACTTTATTTAAAAAAGTATGATATGCAATATATTTTGTTATAATTTGCTTTATCATAAGTGGTGTTTGAAATATGTCCAATAATTTTGCACATTTGATTGAAATTTTTAAAACAAGATGAATAATCAAAATTAATGTTAACAGTTCACGGTGCCAATATTTTAAAACCGAAGAGTAACTAGGTAAGTTGCCTTCGAGCCCTGATTGAATTTTTTTTCACACAGCAAGTTAATGTCAAAACACTAACAAGTGAAGAATAATATGATGGTAAACAGAATACTGAGTATGATGCGCGCGAGAGATGGCAAAACAAACGAACCCTGTTTATTTGAACAAACAAAGACAAAGAGATCGAACTGAAAGCGGGTCAAACGAATAAGTGAGACCTCTGATCTAAACAAAATCAAAATTTGATAATGTACGAAAATCAAATCACCCAGGTCACTACAGCTTTGAAACCTGGCTTGGATTGTGGTCGACTAGCCTGCTGGATTCGGGACAGGGGAGGAGAGAGCCGGTGGGCCGAGAGACTAGCAAAGACCGTGGAACGAGTCCCAGATTCTGCTCAGTGCTACGGGGCGGGTCCGGACCCGGCCCGGAATGGTGCGGCAATTCAACGAAAGCGGTCAAAGGTAGGAAGATGCCACAGAAACTCATCGCTCTCTGACAATCCAGGGGCCAGGGTTGGGATCGTCTATAAAAAAATGCAGGGTTGGGATCGCGTTGCCGGAACTGGAAATGAGATTTTTTTTATTACACTCATTTTAATTCTTAAACTACGGTCAAAAACTCAATTTTATCATTCAACTTTTAAAAGATCTAATTTAATTTCTGAATTTTAGTTACAGGGTCAATTTCATCCTTATCCTACCGTAGTTGCACATGTGGCATGTCACTTCAGCATGTGCAATGCCACATCAGCTTCAATATTAAATTATGAAATTTAACTCGATTTTTTTCTTAAATCGTAACTCTGTTTTAATATTCATTTCAACCATCGTGACTCTTAGAATTATACAACCGCAAAATTCCTATATAGTTATATTTTTTCTTTTTATATTTTAAAAAATTATAAGTATTTGATATTTTTATATAGAACTTCATATTTAATAAACAGACTCTCAACGTAATCGGGCCAAATGTAGTAAATGTCATTTTGTTAAAGCAATGAAAAAAAAACATATTTTGAGGTTTTCAAATTTTAAAAATAACAAAATATATTCACAGAATATATAAATTTTAACATCTGATTCTTAACGCAATCCAAACATTAAAAAAAATTATATCTTTATGTGATTTTTCTCATTAATTCTAAGGAATATGGTTTGTCAGACAAATAAAAAAATAGAGTTACAGTTTGAGAGATAACGATTTGAAATTTGAAATTTAAAATTGAAGCTGACTTGTCATGCTACGTGCTGATGTAGCATGCCACGTGGGCAGCCATGTAGCATCAGAGATGAAGATGAGTCTCTTATGAAAGTTCAAAGATTAAATTGTTAAAGTTGAGAGATAAAATTGAGCTTTTGACGATAGTTGAGTGATGAAATTGAGTATTATCCTTCTTTTAATAACTTTCTCCATCCAGAATAGTAGCATTTTTGTTTACTCAGTTAAAAAGATTCAACTTTGACTAATAATATATTAATAGATTAATCATTTTAAATTTTAAGAACCATTTTTACAATAGTTGATTTTATGATGAATCTAACTACATCCCTTACTCCTTTTGGTTCCATATTTCTTAACATTTTGGATAAAGTTTAGATCAAACACAGAAAACATAAATTATAGATAACATAAAACTGTTAAATTTAAAAATATGAAAATCATATGAATATATTTATCTTAAAAATTTCTCTCATAAAATATACATATATCACTTCTAAATAAAAACTTACAAAAAAAATATAAGTCAAAGTTACATCTTAAAGAATGTGTTGTTGTTCAAAATATTAAAAAATATGAAACCGGATGGAGTATATTTATCATACATCATAAGTATTCATATATTGGTGGTCAAAACTAAAATTATTTTACTTAAATAAAAACCTAGAAATACTAAAATTTCTAAATGAAGGGAGTAAAACATAAACTCTAAGTAACTATTTGTTTTGGTTTTTATTTATTTATTAGCTAAAAATACAAAGTTGAAAATAAACACCATTTTGGAAAGTCAAGTAGTTAAAAAAACTAAAGAAATACTCCCTCCGTCCCATCATAAATGACATTTTGACTTTTTAAAATCAACATGTTACCATTTATGTATTCAAAAAATTTATAAAATATAAAAATAAATAAGTTAAGATTAAAGTAATTTTACTAATAAATTATTTCACAATAAAATAAATAATATTTTCATAAAAAATTTTAATAAATAAAATAATTAAAATTGATTTTAAAAAATTAAAAACGTCACCTGTAATAAAACGGAGAGAGTATAAGTGCCAAGCCCAAACGAATCTACAAGCGAGACCCCGACCCGTCACGGCGAGAGCCAGTCGCAGGGCGGTCTCCTCCACCTCGACCGGTCAAACAAATCCCCTCCTCCCCTGCTTCTGAACTTCACTTGAACTTCCATCCCAGTGATCTTGTTCTCGACGCGCTTTCTCTGGGAGACTTCCTTATAAGGTCCCCTTTAGATTGAAGGATTTTCAAAGGAAAAATATAGAATTCTCATTCCTATAGGAATTGTCACTGTAGCAACCTTTGGTTCGAAGGATTGGAGTATAGGAATTTTGGAGGAATGATTCCTTTACAGCTGATTTCAAAGGGAAAGTGTAGGAAAAGAAACATCCAGTCAGACCTCTTTTTTCTATCCTTTGCATAGGAACGAGGTGGATTACACTGATCAGGCAGACAAATCACAAAGAACAAACAGATAGGAAGCACTATAGCAAAAGTCATTGACCTATTATTATACAGATAATCTAAAAATTTCTTTATTTTTTCCTGTGACCTATCTAAAAGATCAACTTAACAAAATTTCTCTATTTTTTTAATCTTTTGCATATGAATCCTGTTTTTTCCGATCCTTCCAAAAGCCCTAAGAAGCCGCCTCTTCCGCACTCCGCCCACCTCATCTCACCACCACCACCAGCAGCTTCCTGCCGTCCTCCTCGTCGTCAAGAAGCAATTCCTCGTCGTCACCGACCACTCCCGGGATCGAACCGAGCACAACTTCACTTGCAGCAATGGACGGCGCGAGCGTCCAGCAGCAGCAGCTGGTAGCGGAGCTGTGCCACGTGCAGGACCTGCTGCGTGAGCTGGACCTGCACCTGCACTCACCCTCCTCCTACTCCGTCGACCAGTGCCGCCGCGGAGATCGTCGCGCTCACCGACCCTTCCATCGGCATGGCCGCCGCCGCCGTGCTCCGGTGCGCCCAGTCCGCTAAGCGACGCCGGCTCCGGCCCGTTACGGGGCAGTGGTTGCAGTCCCATGAAGCGAAAGGCCACGGCGCGGTGGTCCGGCCAGGTGCGCGTCAGCTGCTCCGCCGGCGCCGCTAAGGGCCCCCGCCGACGACGGCCAGTAGTCGGCCACAGCTGGCGCAAGTACGGCCAGAAAGAAATCCTCGGCGCGCGCCACCCCCGCGCGTACTACCGATGCACCCATCGCCAGCTCGCAAGGTGCCCGGCCACCAAGCAGGTGCAGCGCACCGACAGCGACCCCGCCGTCTTCGACGTCGTCTACCACGGCGAGCACACCCGCAGGCCCGCTGTCCCCGGCGCCAGGAAGACGCCGCAGCACAACGCGCACGCCGAGGGCCTCGTCGCTCGGCTCACGGTGGCTACCACGGACGCCGCCGTCCTGCCGATGACCCCGGAGAGCTACCCGCCGCGTGGCGCGCCGTCGCCGTGGTCCCTGGCCTCGCCCGTCGGCTCCGACTCCAATACCGTGTACCCGTGCCCGGTAAACTGGCCGTTGGACGGCGACCTACAGGAGGTGGTGTCCGCGTTCGCGGTCAGGTCTGGTGGCGCGCACCAGACGGCGCTAGACACCGAGATCATGCGGCCAGAGTACTTGGGTAATTTCGACTACCAAAGCTTCGACATCGGCGCCCTCGAGACAATGCAGAGCCTCTTCTGAAGAAGGATCACATTTTGTTTTTCAATTTTGTTTGCCCCCTGTTTTCAGTTTGTCAAATTCTTATGAGGGTTTGTCAGTTTCAGCTTCCCCAACGGAACATATAGATAAAAATTGTTTAATGATGAACTGGAGTATTCAAAAGGGTTTCAGGACCTCAGTACAAAAAGACAGGTGGTGGTCAGAACGATGTCTATAATGCAAGGTTAACAAAACTGGTTTCATTTTCGGTGAAATCGGGATGACTGATTTTCATTTTAAAAATTCAAAAATTTTGTAAATTTAGAAAAAAAAATATTAATTTTAAAAACTGGTAAAACCAGTCGATAATTGGTAAAACTGGTAAGTTTCAAACTTTGAAATTTGAAAACCGGTTGATAAACTAGTGTAACTGCTAGATAAACCAGAAAAACTGACTGGTTTTGAATTAAATTTTGTTCAAATTTTAATTTGATTTGAAGCGGTTTTTGATGGATTTTTATGATTTTCATTAAACTGGTTCTGACCGGTTTTAATTGTTCAAACGAAATAAAAAAAAACCTTGCTATAATGCAATTGCCAAGTAGAATATATAGTGGCGTACCATCACAAAGCGCAGGGAAAGCATGACAGTAGGAGTGAATTTTACTCAGGTATCTAGGAAAAACCACACCGATGATTGGCTGCGGGGAGGTCACGATGGAAATTGGGATCAGTATGAATAAAGTACTCCCTCCGGTTAAAAAGAATGTCCTTTTAGATAATATTTTTTATCAAAAGTTGGAAATATAAATTTCAAATAAGTTTTAACTTGTTAAATTTAGGTATATAAAAATCATATGGTCAAATTTGTCTTGAAAAATATTTTCATAAAAATATAAATATGTTATTTTTAATAAATATTATTATAAAAAATAGAAGTCAAAGTTGTGTTTTGAAGACCGTTTCCTTGTCTAAAATGACTTTTTTTTTAAGCGGAGGGAGTAATCTATTAGTTGAAAGGAGAAATGCTCAGATTCAAAAACGCTCACGTATTTTCCTCTTATACCTTTTTTCTCTGGTTGCTAAAAAGTTTAAATAATCAATATTTTATGCTACGAACAAAAAAAAAGCTTCGATGTGTATAGGATAAAATCAAAATGTGTGTGTATTCATGATAAAGCCATCAATCAACGGTGTTCAACAGATAAATTCTATAATTTTTTTTTACCTTTGCAAGTTAAATAACTGCCATACATAAATAACTATATTAAGATTTTTCATTACTTCCTCTATTTTTTAATCGTTGTCGCTATTGACTTTTAACTCCAAATTTGTCTATTCGTTTTATTCAAAAAAGTTTGATAAATATCATATATTTTGTTATAATTTACTTCATTATTAGATGTATTTTAATCACACCTTATAATTTTGTATATTTAAATTTATTTTTTGAATAAAATGAATGGTCAAAATTAATATTAAAAGTAAACGGCCACAACAATTAAAGAACATCGAGAGTATTTCTCAACAATTTCATATTTATTTAGATAAAAATAAAGAATCACACACATTTCCATATTAGCTCATCAGTGACCCTGGCAGACAAATTGGACAAAACCTTCTGTTCCCTTCTCCATTCTTTACGGCTTCATAGGCTTCTCCAAAATCCAAATCGCTGCTAGAGAAAAACTACTACCATAAAGCCGGCTTCTGGTGGGCTAACGAAGGCGGCACAGAGCTCGGCTGCGCCGCGGCGGGCCCCTGCTGAGTGAGAGGGTGAGGACGGTGCGCTGGCGCGCGGGATCCGGGAAAGCGCGGGCGCCGACATCGAGATCCCGATGCAGATCCGGGAGGGTCCGCGGCGGCCGGCCCCGGTCGCGGGGGCACTGCGGTCGCCGATGTTGGCGATGATGCTCGCCATGTTCGCCACCATGGCCTCTGTTTACGTCGCCGGCCGGTGAGTCCGCCAGCTTACTCGTCGCGTTCCTCTTATCATGGAAATGCTGCTTGCTTGGGTTCTTCTGCTGAATCGTTTGGTTGGAGTGTTGCGATCACTATGGAGCAATTCTTAATCCCGGGATCGTCCTGGCTCGATAGTCGACAAAAGTTCAGCTTCTCGTGTCTTGTTCTCGAGCCTGTGAAGGCTATCCTATTTAATGGTAAATTCTTAAAGGCTGGCGAATTGGGTGGTAAAAAAAATTAAATATCCCTACAACCTGAGTTCTGATCAGAGATTGAGTTTTTTGGTTCTGGTGTTTACTGTTTAGTTTGGCTCGTGCAGCCATTGGGCAGTATCAGTCAATGCTTGGAGCTTCATTTCTCAGATTGTGGCAGGATGCACAGAACCGGGTTTACCTGATTAAAGAGCTCGACAGACAAACAGGCCAGGTACTAAACTGAGATCTTGCTTTTTACACTCCAGTGCTACTGTCTACCTTGCTGCCGAGTTGAAAGCATGAATAACTGTTTTGTTGTATCCGGTTCAGGGGCAATCCACAATATCAGTGGACGATACATTGAGGGTTGTTGCATGCAGGTAATTCTATCCTTGTAGGGTCTGTTTACATATCATATTAGCATCTTCATATCCGACCTGAGAAATTATTCAACATGTTGCAAAAACTGCATTTTACAGTTTGGTAGTTAATTGAACCCCTTTTTTTCCCTCAAAATCTCAGGAGAGCTGCGCTTCGTTATATTAAGAAAAATAAAATGGGACAAGAACCTGGTACAGCAGTCCACTTCAGTACATCAGAAACACTCACAAAGCAACCTAAAAATGACCTAAGGCCAACAACTAGCCCCGCGGAGAAGGAGCAGTCAAGAATGATAGCCCCGTCACCCCCGCTAGCTCCCAAAGATGGCGCTCTTCGGCGAAAAAGGCCAACAACTTAGTTAAGTTAGGGGTATGTCCATCAAACATGCATCATTTACGGTATTTCAATAGGACACATGATCCAAGAACAATTAGGGAATTTAACTTGGCATGCAGTTTCTTACTTGGATTTTACTGCTTTAATAATCTCTTAAATGCTAATCATCCTGTACGTATAGGCAACAAGGCAAGAGGTTAACATCACTTGAGATGGAGCTGGCATCAGCGAAGCATGAAGGGTTTGTTGGGAAATATACCTCTGAAACAAATGCCACTTATTCTAAAAAGAAGCCTTTAATTGTTATTTGATAATGACAAGCTTTGGAAGGAAAAATTAACGTGATGCTATCAGGAAATCATGGCTCCGAACTGGTAGGACTTTATGCCTACATTTGTCCTATGTCTTGATTTTGACACTTACATGTAATACTCCCATACAAAAGAATATGTATGTTGTTTGACAGATCTACTCCGGGACCCTGCTGTCTACAGTTTGTCAGCAAAATCAAAGTTGTTTATGCCTTCCATATCTAAATGTGAACTATACGCTAAACCAAACCTGGTCTATCCTGGCTCGAGCTGCATGACTTTTGGGAGCTACAAATAAACCTGTCAACGGGTCAAAAACCGCAACCAAACCCAACCCAAACTAATATACTATAGTAAGTCAGACCAACCAAATCACCCCACTAGTATTTGCTTTTAAACCAGGTTAAACCAAACCAATTCAAAAATTAAGTCTAACCCACACCAGCCCACCGATTTGGAACCGGTTTCCAAACCATCTACACATAACAGGCTGACCTATGAGAGATTGCCTAGAGCATTTGGTTTTTGAGGGAGTTCATTAGCGAGTAGCGACTGCTTCGCTTGAAAAGACCAGAAGCATTAACTTGATGCTTAGACTAAGCAGTGCTTCGCATCGTCAAGGCCTCGGTGCTAGTGGCGCATGGAGCCTCCGAGAGCCTGACCAGCAACGGCATCAGTGGAAGCGGACGGCAGCAGCCGCGGTGCTGGCTGGGGCAGCGGGAGGCATGGCTGCCAAGTGGTGGCGCGGCATTTGGCGGCACAGCAGCCGACGGCATGGCATCGACAGCAGGCAGTGGTGTAGGCCGGCGACAACGCGGCTTCGCTGGTGGCGCAACCATGGCTTCAAACGGTGTTATGGGCGGCACTACGGCAAGAGAGTTGTTTTGGACATTGCAATGACACAACAAGGTGGCGCAGTGTGGCAACACTTCGAGCAGCGCAACCGTTACCAGCACGGCAGGTTGGCGTGGCACGCGGCACCGCGGTAGGTGATGGTGGAACAGCACGCAGGCGGTGTGGCACGGTAGGCTGGATGGCCAGCGGCACGGTGTGGCCGGCAGCAACGGGCTTGGCAACTAGGTGGTTAGCACGGTGGCTTCGTAGGACAACACTCGCTTTATCTCCCCCAGATTTGTCGAGGTTCGCAAGTGAGCGGCGGCCGCAGCGCAGAGAAGAAGGATTTGCCCACCACTCTACTCCAGCTAACAAACTAATTCTCAATCCATATATGTCAACCAGTTCAAAACCCATGGATTAGAACCGTTTGGACCCAAAAATTCGGAAGTTAAACCATCCAGATCAAACTGATTTCGTCTTGCACCTAAACTAAACTTGCCCATTTGATATCTCAAACCATTTAGCCCACCCAAAGCCAAACCATAAAGAAACTGAACTGTTAAAACCGGTTCTAACCCAAACCATTACCAGCGTTAGCTACAAATAGCCTGCTCCAACAATTGAGCCCTGCCCAACAGGCCCTTATATTTAGACATGTAGTTGCATTTCACAATTATTAGTAGTTAAATAAAATGCTTATTTTATCATAAAATAGACTACAGTATGACAAAAGTTATATTTATACCAACTATTAGAATGTCAGCCAATATATTTCTTCTTTTGCGTGTCTGTTAGAAATATGATACATCACTTGTAAAAAACTATGGTAGATAATGTTCTGGTAAAGACAGTCAAAAGTAGTTTACTTTGAGGAATGTACAAATACCTGTTACCGAATTTATGAAGACACTATATATTATTCTGAATTAACTAACACAGCACGGAATGGATGTAATTCAAAGTTCCTTATTGTAAAGTTAGTACAACTGGAGCATATTTAGGTGGCTGAACTAAGCTGGAAGCTAACATTCTAGTTCTAATTATCCTGTAATGAAGTAATGTGATTGTGGAGTCTTTTCTTATATTATTTTTTGTCGGGTACCCAGCGTTGGGTACTCGACCCTCGGTAGGTTGATCTCTGATGTCCATATGAGACTTTCCCTAAGGATCAAACTAAGGAACTCGGACACCCATCAGACCCACATCTCCCGACCTCCCGAGGGTTGGTGGGAGCATGTGCGCCCACCATCCGACCCCTGGGTTGGGGAATATTGACCTGAGGACGCCAGGCCCTGATACGGTTGCCGGTTGGGTACAGAAGGACATGACCAACCACCTGATGTGGGTACGGAATGGGCTCTTCACATCAGCACTGTTTCAACCGCCCTCTATAGGGTGCCTTGACGGGATGGAGCATTGGGCCAGAACCCTGAAACCCTTGTCGGACCAGGTCTATAAGGCAGCGCCAGGGACCCTCTTAGACTAGAGAAGGAAAAAGGCAAGTAAGCTCAATTGCACGCTGTCATCTAGCCCACGCAACACTCTCCAACACTCCACGCACAAGGCTGAACCCTTTGTAATTCCTTGAACCCCAGCCTCAAGGCTCAATACATTCATCTTTCACTTGCTGCATGTAGGGCACAAACGCCTGTACAAGGATAATCTCGTGAGTCTTGTTGGGTAGGCTATTGTCTCCTTACGCACACCCTTTTTTATTTGTATATTCCAGCTTGTGCTTAAGTAGAATTTTCCCAGCTGTCTCTATGGATTGATTTTCATTTGTTGCACATGTTCAATGCTGAAAATACTAGAAGAACAAGGCATTATAGTACGTTTCATAGTTCGAAGAAGGTATATGTGTACTGTTATACAGTAATTGTCGTATTAAGTTAATACTTCTTTCTCAATCTTCTCGTTTATGCAGTGCAAATGGGGGGGGGGGGGGAATACTTTTGACAGGGAGATTGATGATGAAAATAGGAGTACCAAGGATTTTTTTTATCTTGGTAAGTCTGTACTGCAAACCTAAAACTTCCATTCATGTTCTTTTTGAAGCATACTTTCATTCACAATTGTTCCTGTTTTCTGTGCATATTTTCTGCTTAAGAAGTTTGTTCTGTGGTCAGTTACATAGTAATTTGATACAATACTCAAAATATCATGCAGTCTCAGAACTTATGAAAGATCATTTTGTGACAGAAAAACACTTTCTTACCTAGTTCTTTTACTTTCAGTTCTTGACTATTAAATGGCATTGCAGTGTAGAGTCTGATGAAGAGCTTCCTACAAAGACAAAAAGTTTCTTTGCCAATGCCGCAGAGACATTTGATGCTGCATTTTATGCCAAGGTCAATGATGATATATACATAAATGTTGGTACGTGCAATCTGTGCTGTACCATTATTAGTTTTGTGCCATTTTTATTGCATAGTTTTGTACAACCTATAATAATTCCATATTTGCTACGCACAATAATTTAACCAAACATATTGCTACCATTATTAGTTGTGTAGTGCAGTGTAGCTTCTCCAGCAGTATATATATGTTATGGCAGCAACAGCTGCAATTATCTGTTAGTTTGTTAGGGTTTGTTAGTAAGATAAGATAAGATCGTTAGTTTGTTAGATCAGGTTGTTAGTCTGTTAAGGTTTAGATAAGATCAAGTTGTTAGTTTGTTAGATCAGGTTGATAGTTTGTTAAGGTTAGTTGTCCCCAGCTCCTGTGGCTATTAAAGCAGCTGCGGGTAGAGAGAGAAGGCAAGAAAGGAAGAAGACGACTAGGGTCTCTCTTCCTATGCCGTGGGCTAAGGCCCCCGGCACTATTCCACAACAATTGGTATTCAAAGACCACCTCGGCGCATCGCCCCAATTGCCGGCGCCGTCGATCTTGAGGACGCCACCTTCCCTGCCAAATTGGATCTGATGTTGGCGCAGATTGCCATCTTCAACTCTCGCAACGATCCGGCAGCCATGTTCTCTGCCAAGCTAGATCTAGCCTTGGCGCAGACCGCCATCATCAACACCAGGCTTGATGATTGACGTGCAGATTGCACGTGTGGAGGCAAATTTTGACAATCAAGCTGCAATCTCGTGCTGTGATGGTTTGCTGGATCCAGTGCCACAGATCATAGTTGTGGAGGACAACATTCCTGATCTGGAGTGCAGCAGCCCTGCTATGGAGGACAACCCTATTCAAGATGACAGCCGCCCTATTCAAGATGACAGCAGCTCCTTCTTGGAGGACAGCAGCCCTATTCAAGATGACAGCAGCTCCTTCTTGGAGGATAGCGATTTTATTTCGGAGGAGGTGAAGCCTGCCTTCGTGAAGCAGTTCGCCATGTTGCTCTCTGAGGAGCCTGAGGAGAATAGAGCTACCATACCTGTGATTATCCTTTAAAGGTTGATGATCAATAGATCCTTCTATGCACTTAAGAAAGGAAATAAATCAGGCATTTTTTCATGAAACCAGCAGGAAGTTGTTTTCTCCCTTGGGAACCAGAGAGAAGGTGCATCTTTCCGTGGGAACTTGGAGGGATGAGCTTTCCGATACAGCTCGAGGACGAGCCGTCTTTCGCCGAGGGGAGTAATGTTATGGCAGCAACAGCTGCAATTATCTGTTAGTTTGTTAGGGTTTGTTAGTAAGATAAGATTAGATCGTTAGTTTGTTAGATTAGGTTGTTAGTCTGTTAAGGTTTAAATAAGATCAAGTTGTTAGTTTGTTAGATAAGGCTGTTAGTCTGTTAAGGTTAGTTGTCCCCAGCATTTATGGCTATAGAAGCAGCTGCGGGTAGAGAGAAGGCAAGAAAGAAAGAAGACTAGGGTCTCTCTTTCCATGCCGTAGGCTGAGGCCCCCGGCACTGTTCCGCAACAATATAACAGTCTCTGTAGGACCTTCAGGTTCTTTTAGTTAATTATTAGTATATTACCACAGTAGGGACTCCTCCAAGCCCTAGCGTAGCGGTAAAGCTATTGCCAGTGATGATTAGGTCACGGGTTTGAGTCCTAAAAAACGCCTCTTGTAGAAATGCAGAGAACGACTACATACAAAAGTCCCAAAGCGAGAGCTATGTTCACCGGGCCGCCCATTAGGGGCTTCCCCTTGTTAGGCGCAACACTCGCATTGTGTTGGATGACACTCAGTGTTGGGGGCAACTTTCTTCATGTTTCTTACTCACTACAATGCCATGACCAACCTAAGGGGTTGTGGATACATATATATAAGCTTGGTGGGCAGCCAAGCATATGCTAAGATGCTAGTCTAAGATGCTAAAATATAAAGCTAAAAAGGTAGTCTAAGATGCTAAAGCATAAAGCGCCTGCACTAGACTTATTCCATCATTCTCCCCTTAAGTCTTGTGCGTCGTCTTCTGAGAGATTTGAATCATCCCAATCCTGATGTGCTTGCTGCGCTCATAGAAAATAGGGTTCTTTGCCAAGGCCAGAGCGGACTTACTGTCCCCTCTGAGCTCCACTACTTCAGTGTCTCTGCCAAAGAGATCACTAAGCAGTCGAGCGAGCCAGAGCGCCTGAGTTGAAGCGGTGGAAGCCGCTATGTACTCAGCCTCGCAGCTGGACAAGGCCACCACCTGCTGCTTGACCGACTGCCAGCTAACAAGGCACTTGCCGAGAAAGAAGAGCATCCCGCTCGTGCTCTTGCTGGTGTCGATGTCGCCAGCGTGGTCACTGTCGCTGTACCCAATGAAATGTGCCGCCCCGGGACACCTCGGGTAGTGGAGGCCGTGGTCAAGAGTCCCCGCAACATAGCGGATGATCCTTTTGACGGCCTGCTGGTGCTCCGTCGTCGGTCGCTGCATGAATCGACTGACGTAGCCGACGGAGAACGCCAAGTCCGGCCGCGTGTGAGCGAGGTAGCGGAGGCTTCCCACAAGGCGCCGGTACTACGTGGCATCCACCTCTGTCGTGCTGTCACGGCTGAGCTTCAGCCTCTTCTCCATCAGAGTGAGAGCTGGGTTGCAGTCGGTGAGCCCAGCTAGCTCAACGATGTGCTTGACGTAGGCGGTTTGTCGAAGTGTGATGCCGGAGTCGTCCTGGTGCACCTCGATTCTCAAGTAGAAAGAGAGGCCCCAAGTCACTCATCTGGAAGGTGGCCTTCATCTCCTCCTTTAACGTTGCCACCTCCGCATCCTTGATGCCCGTGATCATCAAGTCGTCGACGTAGACACTCACCAGCAGGGCATTGCCGCCGTTGCCCCTCCGGTAGATGGCCGCCTCGTGCGAGCTTTGCTCGAAACTCATCCCCTTCAGCGTGGAATCTAGCTTGGCGTTCCACGCCCGTGGTGCCTGCCGCAAGCCGTAAAGTGTCTTGCACAGGCGTAGCACCTTGCCCTCCTTGCCGGGGATGATAAATCTCGGCGGCTGGTGCACGTAGACCTCCTTCTTCAAGTCGCCGTTGAGAAACGCTGACTTGACATCTATGTGGTGGACGCGCCAGCCCTCCTGGGCAGCCAGCGCAAGGAGACGCACGGACTCCATCCGTGCAACGGGAGCAAAGGCATCGTCGAAGTCGATCCCCTCCTGCTGCACAAACCCGCGTGCCACCAAGCGAGCCTTGTGCTTGACGATGGCACCGGCCTCATCCTTCTTCAGCTTGAACACCCACTTAAGGGTGATCGCGCGGTGTCCGGGAGGAAGGTCAGCGAGTTCCCAGGTGCGGTTCTTCTCAACCGCATCCATCTCTAGCTTCATCGCGGCGCGCCATGCCGCGTGTCCCTCAGCCTCAGCGAAGGAGCGAGGCTCGCCGTTGTCGCACGCAAGATGCAACTGTGCCTCCAGGTCATGAGGCACCAGTCTCGGCACCGGTGCGTCGTCGAGAAGGTCCTCCATCGTGCGATACCTCAACGGCTCGCCGTCGTGGTATGCGTCGACATGCTCCTCGTCGTGAAGGAGCGGAGTAGCGAACTCCACCGGTTTGTGCTCGACATGCGCAGGTGCTGGTGTAGACGTGCCTGGAGGAATAGCTGTCGGCGTCGGAAAGCGTGGCGTGGCAAGCTGTGGTGGTGGCGGTGGGGAACTCATCGCAGCCGGCGTCATAGTCGCTGGAGTCGGTGGAGGCTCGGAGACTGGGGTAGGCGCGCTTGGCGAAGAAGAGCTGCCCACTCCCCCAACTCCCTCGAAGTGGACGTACTCCACGGTGAAGTCGTCGTACATCGGAGTCGGGCCGTCGTCCACCATCTTACCCCACGTCCAACCTCGCCCTTCGTCGAACACAATATCGCGCGCCGTGCGCACACGCTGTGTCTTCGGGTCAAAGATGCGGTAGGCCTTCGTGCTCTCCGCGTAGCCGATGAACACTCCCGGAGTGCTCCTATCGTCGAGCTTGCCGACGTGGCCAAGCTCCTTGACGAACGCGAGGCAGCCGAAGACGCGCAGGTGGGCAACCGCCGGCTTGCGTCCATGCCAAGCCTCGTACGGCGTCCTGCCGCCGAGCGCCTTGGTGGGCGAGCGGTTGAAGATGTAGACGGCTGTCACCACCGCCTCTCCCCAGAAGATGACCGGCATCCCCCTCTGCTTGAGGAGGGCCCGGGCCATCCCCACCACCGTCTGGTTGCGCCGTTCGACGACGCCGTTCTGCTGTGGGCTGTACGGCGCGGAGTAGTGGCGCTGAATCCCCTCGTCAGCGCAGTACGACGCGAACTCAGCCGCCGTGGATTCGCCGCCGTTATCGGTGCGTAGCACTCGACGCTTGCAGCCGCACTCTTTTTCTGCCGTAGCCAGCTGACGCTTGATAGCATCAGCTGCTGCTGCCTTGGTGTCGAGGAGGTATGCCCACATATAGCGGAACACGTCGTCGACGAGTAGCAGAAAGTAGCGTCAACCTCCAGGTGTGGCCGGTGTCACGGGACCGCAGAGGTCGTCGTGCACCAGCTCCAGCTTTTTCTTGGCGCGAAAATTCGCCTGACGAGGGAACGGGAGTCGCCGCTGCTTGGTGAGGACGCAGGTGTCGCAGAGCTGCTCCACATGCTCGACCCGCGGCATGCCCTGCACCATCTCCTTGTCGCCAAGCTGCTTCAGGGCCTCAAAGTTGAGGTGCCCAAAGCGCTCGTGGCACAGCCAGGCGTTGTCATCGCAGCGGCCTGCGAGACACATAGGTTGTGCCACCTGCACATTGAGGACGTAGAGGCGATTGATGCCTTTGTTTAAGTTGGCAAGAAGGCAACGATGGCGGTCCCAGATCCTCATGATTCCAGCCTTAATCTCCACGCGCGAGCCATTCTCATCCAGCTGGCCCAGGCTGATGATGGAATTCCTTAGTGCGGGGACGAAGTAGACTTCAGTGAGGAGTCGGTGTTCGCCAGTCTTGGCGATGAGAACAATAGAGCCAATGCCCCTGATGTCCACAGCCGAAGAGTCGCCGAACTTGACGGAGCCGCGCACGTCGACGTTCAGGTCGGAGAAGAACTCCCTGCGACCCGTCATGTGGTGAGTGGCACCACTGTCGAGGAACCAACCGTCGATCTTGTCGTTGCTGGAGCCGTCACCGAGGAAGGCGTGTGCACTCGGCTCGTCGAGGTTGAGGAGAGCTGTTGCGGCCGATGCTGCTAGAGGTAGCTCGATGCTCCCGTGTGCTAGGAGCAGAGCCGGGTCCTCCTCCTCAGCCTGTGCGACGTGAGCCTGGCCGCGCCTCGGCTGTCGACAATCCCTGGCCCAATGGCCAGGCTTGCCACAGTTGCGGCATATGTCATCTCGTGCCGCCCTGGGCGCCTCCGCGAGCGTCACCCTCGGCACGTCCACGCGCTTTGCCCTGGGCGCCTTCGTGCGCCTTACGCGGCTTGCCGCTCTTGCGGCCGCCTGTCGAGGAAGAAGGCTCCCCCTTCTTCCGATCACCCTGACGGGTCTCCCACTGCTCTTGAGTGAAATGGAGCTTCCCGCCAATGATGACAGGCCCTGAGAGAGGCAGTGGCTCGTCGTTGTCGACGACTTTGAGGCGACCTATCGCCTTCTCGATCGACATCCTGAAGAGGTCCAGCAGAGACTCGATCGAGCGAGCGATCTGCTTGTACTTCTCGGGAACGCAGCGGAGGAGCTTCTCGACAGCTCTCTCCTCATCGATGGTGTCGTCGCCGTACTGCGCGAACTTCTGCAGCAGAGTGATAAGACGGAGAACAAAGTCATCGACGTCTTCACCCGGCTTGAAAGCCAGGCTCTCCCACTCCCTGCGCAGTGCCTGCAGCGTGGACCTGCGGGCTCGATCGCTGCCGATGCGCGCCGCAGCGATGGCGTCCCAGGCCTCCTTAGCAGTCCGCTTGCAAGCAAGCGAAGACTGCATCTCTGGCGGGACTGCAGCAAGGAGGGCCTCCAGCGCCCAGCGCCCGTCGATCCTCGTTGTAGTCGACGTCGCCGTACCGGACCGCCTCCCACATGTGCCGCACCTGAAGCTTCACCCTCATCACCATGGACCACTCGGCGTAGTTGGTCTTAGTGAGGAGGGGCCATCCACCACCGGCACCGGCGTCCCTTACGACGGTCTGGAAGCCGCGGTGACCATGGCGCCGGTCCGGAGAAGGAGAGCCACGCCGCCTGTGAAGGCTGCGCTCGTCATCGTCCCATCCGCCGTGCCGCCGGTTGTACTCCATTTGGGCCTCCAGCTGTGCCGCCTGCTCCCGCAGTCGCTGGGCCTCCAGCGCGCGGTCGATGCGCGGGTCACGTTCGCCGCGTCCGTCAGGAGCACGGC
>BCLG01000091.1:237514-261913 GCA_001602295.1 Zoysia matrella
AAAATATATATCTACAATAAAAACTAAATTTTAATTACTATTTATCAATTTTTAGTGACCAAATTACTTGGTCACTAGTTTTAGTGACCACATATCCATTTTCTTTTAGTATATTTCGCTAGACTCACCCGGACTTTCTTTAAAAGTGCTCAAGTTTTCGGGACGAAGGGCCTATGGAATTCATCAAGAAAATAATGGAAAAAACCAAATGAATCATTTTAAAATGGTTACTGTGTTTCTCGTACTAATTGTAGCTCGATTCTCATTATTCTTAAAGATCTCGTATGCTCTTTTCCATGTAATAAGGGGAAAGGTGAGATGAATTGTTGAAGGTTCTTCATCAAATTTTTGCACTTTTATTCTCCAAAGATGATATTGATTCATCAGAGGTTTCATCTACATAAAGTATCAATAAATTATAATTTTGACTCCTTGCAGTATTAACTTATCCTTTGATCATGGCCCAACCAATCCTATCGCAATGGGTAACTATTTTTGCAAATTTTTTCATAAAATTAAACTAATTTTTATAAAATTTATATGAAATTTTTGCGTTTCAAATGTGACCGTATCCAAAACTCTCCTTAATGTGTGTTTTTTTTTTCTGAATGTAGGACACTCAAAAACAGACAAAAATGGTAACATATGTCAAATTGAACTCTGAATTCAAACGGTAGATCTGAGTTAGTAATACAAATCAAATATGCAGAGCAAGAGACACATGCATGACCCGGCACCCTTTTCGCACGAAAAGAAGGAAAAAAGAAAAACCTAGATCGTCTACACACGCGGGCACGCGGCTCGCCGGCTCCTATTGGAGTCCTCTAGAAAGCGACAGCAAACCCTTCTCCCCGTCTCCTCCTCCCTATATTCCGGGAGCCTCCTCCTCCCTCTTCGAGAGAGAGAGAGAGAGGGAGCGCCGCCGTACTCCCCACCTCCTGCTGTCCTGCAACGGTTTCGCGAATCGGACCAACCCGAATTGGCTAGAGTTTCCGGTGCCATGGCGGGCTGCTCCAGGGGCTCGCTCCCATCCTGGATGACCGCCGCCGCCTCGCGGGTCGATCTCTCCGGCGGCGCTGCCGCCTCGCCCTCTCCGTCTTTCTCCTCCTCCTCGATGCAAACGCCGCCGGCAACCACGGCGGACCAGGAGCTCGGGATGGCCGAGCGCGCGCTCTCCGCCGCCGGCGCCGCCTTCGTATCCGCCATCATCGTGAACCCCCTCGACGTCGCCAAGGTCAGCGGTCTGGGCTCTCTCTCTCCCTCTCTGAGCGCCTCCCCACCCCCCACCCCCCCCGGCGTTCCGTGTGCAAGCGCGGTTCGGTGGCTAACGCGTTTCGTTTGTCTGTCTGGATGCAGACGAGGTTGCAGGCGCAGGCGGCGGGGGTGCTGTACCACCACCCTCCTCAGATAGCGGCGGCGCTCGGGCCTGACGCGGTAAGGAATCGGATCCCATCCTGTGTCGCGTGGGGTGGATTCCTTTAGTGGTTGCTTTAGTGCTAGACCTCTGATTTTGGAAGGGATGATCTAATCATGGGCATTTTACGCCTTCGCGGGGAGTTGATGAGATCGGATGCAAAAACAGGGGCACCGTGTCTCTACGTGGCTGTGCTGTTTTAGTCCATATCTTCACCTTGATGTTCATCCTGAGCATAGTCTTTTGTGGCAAAATGATGTCGATTTCAGGACATGGTTTTCGTTATATTGTGGCTAGAGTGGGAAGTTAGGGATGGCAAAGTTTCATTTATGACCGTGCTGGACATGGGCTGGTTGCGTTCCCAGCGCAAATGAATTCCATAACAGAAGCTTTTCTGAATTCACTTGCTTCCACTGCTTGTTCAAGAAGCAGGTATGGGCAGTTCGCTAGTAGTGCTCCATAGTTGCACAATGTAGAATATCTGTAGATGAGATTTATCTTGCTATTTGGTGGTAGCTGGCAGTTTAGAGATGATGTATCCTGCGAGAGGCTGACGTGATTACTCAAATGTGCTGCTGGTTGGTCAGCGAATTGTAATTATTTGAAGAATGTAATACTGCCATGGCTACCCTAGGTCCTTCCAATCTTACAACTTTGGTAGCCTAATTTTTTTAGTTGATTTCAATTTTCCTGACTTATTTCTTCTGGCTTTTTGCAGCTGTTGATACTACATTAAAAAGCTAGTTATGTGGTTCATCCTGTGTTTCATAGTTTCGTTCAAGAAATATAGGCTAGTAAAATTTGATGAAATCACTGAAGCAGTTATCAGTTATATTGAATTATCGCTATACGCTTGGTATTATCAGAATATTTTATCTATGCAAATGCTATTTGACGATACTGTGTCAACAATTCCTTTGTGTCTGTGGTTTTGAATCTTAACGTTTGTTGTAAACTTGAGGATCACTGCTTATGTTTCTCAATATTTTCCAGATCCTGTCTGAGTTCAGATGTTCTCCATCGTGCACACGAGGTATCATATTGGGAAGTGAGCCTGTTTGCCCTCCGGATTGCTTCCAGTACAAGGGAACACTTGATGTTTTTTTGAAAGTTATTAGACAGGTAATGCAGTGTATGCTCTGTTATAGTGGACATGGAAGCTACTGGAAATGTTATGATAAGTGAACTTACCACTGTAATAAATTGATTGTTTCAGGAGGGATTTGGTAGACTATGGAGAGGTACCAATGCAGGCTTGGCATTAGCTGTACCAACTGTGAGTTCTTGTTTAGTGGATTCAGTTATGCTGCTGTTAGATGATATTTTTTAGGGTTTTATTCTGTTGCATGTGGAGCATCTACCTATTGTCTGAATATGTTGAGTTACATTTGAAGTATACATAACTCTACTATTTGTTATTTTTCAACAAAAAATAGTATTTTAATAATTTATCTTGTAATAATCTGCTCATGGAAATTGTATTTTGCTTGCACAATAATCCCAATGCCTATGCCCGTAAATGTGGGCCATGGAATCTATTTTCTTGTTTAGGCATCATGATGAAACTGTGGATTATGTTGTTTCATCTTCTTCCTCCATCCCCTACTTGTCCTTTGAAATTAAACATAACATTGTAATGTCTAAATGGAGTGTTGTTATCTATTGATTTGGTTTTTAAATGTGAGCAGGTTGGTATTTACTTGCCGTGTTATGATATATTCCGCAACTGGATCGAAGATTTTACGAGAAGTAATGCTCCTGGTTTGACACCGTATGCCCCGCTAGTAGCAGGATCAGTTGCACGTTCGTTAGCATGTATTGCTTGTTCTCCAATCGAATTGGCAAGGACACGAATGCAGGTATTCCTCTATCTGAAGTATTAATGTTTGAATTCATGTCACTCCAATATTAGATCAACATGTTAGTTTTAAAATTTTCGTATTTACATTCCTTGGATGCACAAAATACATTATTTTGGTACCTGAGATAACATTTAGTTGTAGTTAGTGGAATCCCTCCAAGTTAAAAATACTCTGTTGATTATGGCCTTGGTATCCAAAGATCATTCTTTTATACAATTTAGAACCATATAACACAGTTCCTTTGTTTACTAATAGTGCCAAGTAGTTACCATAGTTCTTTGTTAACAGGCGTACAAAGAATTTCGACCTGGGGTGAAGCCTCCTGGAATGTGGAAAACATTGGTTGGGGTTCTCTCACCACTTACAAATTCTAGTCAGAATGGTATGTTGTCTTTTTTAATGTAACCAGTAGATTATCCTTATTCAACATAATTGAAAAATGACGTATCATTGTTTTTCTCCCCTCTTGGATTATGCCTGTCGCCAAAATCTAGTGTTTTGTATATTCTTTGATCTAACATCTTTATTATTTTGGTTAATGAGCTGTGAAACAGTTCAAAATTATCGTGCCCTATGGACTGGTGTGGGTGCGCAACTTGCTCGGGATGTTCCTTTCTCTGCTATATGCTGGTCAACTCTTGAGCCAGTAAGCTTGTGCTTCTTTGCTTAGATATCTTTATTATTTGCTAAATTCATGCCATGCCATGTGTCATCTTACTTGATAACACCATATGCAGATTCGACGAAAATTGCTTGGTCTAGTTGAAGAAGGTAATGCAGCTAGTGTAGTGGGAGCGAACTTTGCTGCTGGCTTTGTAGCAGGTAGTCTTGCTGCTGGTGCTACCTGTCCTCTAGATGTCGCGAAGACAAGGAGGCAGATAGAGGTTTGTGTTATCATATATATATATTATATAAATTTGCATTCCATTTATTTTAAATTGCCACCAGTGTTATATTCTGGCATATAGTTGCTTAGTCTTCACAGGCTGCTTATTACGATCTTCTCCATCATTTTTAGTTGATATGTACCTTTTCTCCATTTCAGAAGGATACTGACAAGGCAATGAGAATGACTACCAGGCAAACACTAACTGAAATTTGGAGGTAAGGAGGCCCCAAAACTCAAATAAGCAAGATATATTCTTTGGGCTATACATATCTTATTTTTTGTGGGCTGATGCGATCCAATTGTTCTTGTGTAACTGGTGCTATGATATTTTATTGGTTTGCTTCGGCTGATTTACCGGTGCACTGGATTATGATTGTTTAATGGAAGTTTTTACAACATGACCCAGATTTTGCATATCTTAGAACACTTGAATGTCCAAAAGAAATCAGATTTAGATGAATTGAAATAATTGGGTTGACTGTAGATTCAGTGGATTGCATATTACTATGGGTAAAATTTTTAAAACAGAACTATAATTCTCCTTTGGAGATAATATCAAGAATGGCGAAGCATTGCTTGGTTATAGAGTAAAATTTGGGGTGGTTTTTCAGTATCTAAATCTTAATGTTAACTAGTATTCAAATTGGCATTGTAGAAAATGGAAAAATTGTATATTTGAAGGAACATATCTAAATCGTATAGTTCAAGGAACATATATATTTTTTGGGCATATCAATTTTGTTAGTACTGGTAGATGTTCTGTTGTTTTTTTTTTTTTTTGCTTGTGGCATGTGTCATGTTGAACTGATGCCATCTATGCTTCAAAATTTATTGTGCATGAACTTATTCTTTTCCCTAGCAACCTATGGTGCGGCGGATATTCTCTTCATTCGATCATGGCCTAAATGTCACAACTCATTTGCCTGGAGACCCTGGACTTCATAGGAATATTGCGTGTAGTGAATTAATAACTACTGCTTATATTGATTTAATTTTATGACAGCTCTGGAGGTCTGAAAGGTTTGTTCACTGGTGTTGGCCCACGTGTTGCCCGTGCTGGTCCCTCGGTGGGCATTGTTGTTTCATGCTATGAGGTTGTCAAGTACGCTCTGCATCAAAGGAACAACTCATGAGTCATGATACAGAGTTCCGTAGAAGATGGAATCACCCTTTTTTTTTGTGTAAAAAACAAGGCCTGTCTCAGCTTTGCCAAGTTCACTCTGGATGCTCATTGCTTTGGGCAGAGCAGCGCAAGAATCGAAGTGATCAAGAGCTGACAGGCTTTTTCATGGACGCTGTCCATTCTGGCCGAAGATACCATTTCAGTTTTGCCATGGAGCGGGGCTCCAGTTTTGTTAAGTGTTTGGACCATCATCTAATCTAATCTTTTCCTTTTTCCGCAAAGCTGAATCCGCTTTGGTTAACTTAGGTAGAACCTGTACTTCAATGTGTAGCGCTGACACTGATCAATAAGCCCTTGCACTTGGTCCTCTACTGCGGAAGATGATTATTTTTTGGCATGTTTCTGACTTGGATTTGTGAAGCTTGTTCCCTCTTGCGAGATGTCATCAAGTTCAGGTACTGGCTGGGCGTTTTAGTTGACTTGATGTAATGTTTGCTACAGGGCAGGACATTTTTCCAGCTAGTTTTAAGGTGGCGTGGATTTCTTTATCAATTTTCTTAATTCAGGATTTCTTTTATCCATTTGTTTCCCTACCTTGGTTTGAATAACTATTTCAAAAACAGGTTGAAAACTCTGGTTTTTGGTGCAAATGTGGCCTGGTTTATGGGAGTTGTAAATAGACGAAGCAGTGTCTTTTCTAGCTTGTTTTAACCAGTTTATTAGTTTTCAGTTAAAACTTTATAAATATAAAAAAAATTAAATTTAAAAACCGGTCAAACCAATCAATAAATTGTAAAACCCAGGGGTGAATAGAAGCTGTTTGTTTTCAAAATTGGGAAATCAAAACTGGTAAAACCGGGCTACTTATTCAAAAAATTTCAAATTTTATTCAAACTTATTTTTAAATTTATATCATTTTTTGATCGATTTTTCTGATTATTTGTGGTTTTGGACTTGTTTCCGCTCGATAAGGTTACCCTGTTGACATGTTCCGGACCCGGTTTTAGGTGCGCGAACGCTTGCAAGCAAGGTTTTCCGTGGGCCTGTGTGCGTACGGAAGTACATCTCAAGACCAGGGCTCGGCCCATGTGGAGAACAAGCATAAAAGACTCATGACACAACTCATCTTGCTGGAACATCCATTAATCATATTCCTGATTCATCAGCTCCAGTCCAGTCATGTCGATGCTTGCATCAGTTTCCTGCTCACCAGCAATTGCCTCCGGCATCCATTCTTATTCCCCTCAACCTCATGCATGCTTCTGTCTCAACACTACATATTTTGCCACACAAATATGTTGGATGTAGTATCAATATGGCACCTGGGGATGAGGTTCTTATGTTTGGAAGGCATCTGGAAAGTTCACATTTTGTAGGCACCAGGAAAGTTCACATTATTTGCATCTTGAGCCATTTGATATATAGCAGATCTGTCTCAAACCCGAAGGAAGTTAGAGCCACAAAAAACTGTTAGATACATTCGTGGGACATGCGATTGTAAAGACCACCTGCTTCAACGAATGAGGTTGGATATTCGTGCTAGCAAGGGAGGACGCCGAACTGATGCCTGATGTCTTTAGTAGCCAAAATTTTAAACATGAAGATGATTAGTTATTAGCCAGTTCGACATCTACCCTCATCACCTTACTGATTGTTAAATACTACTACAAATAATTAAAACTTGGGACGGCAGCTTTATATCTAGAGTAGACGATCATTAATTCAAATCTCTTTCATGATTTGACACTCTACTGTCATGTCTGATAAGGTGCTCACCATTATAATGGAGAGCTAAATCCCGAAAATTGCATGAATTGATATATGAAGTCTCAACCAACACATACAGAAAATAGCCTCCCAAGTATCAAAAAAAAAAGGAGAGAAGAAAAACGATTTAAGCTTGTAACAAATTACTCCATTCATTTTGTCATTGACTTTAATGTTATCTTTGACAATTCATCTTATTTAACAAAACATGATTAATATTATATATTTTAAATGTACTTTATCAGTTTCAAACACGACTCAGAATTTTACACATTTGAGCTAGTTGTTTGAATAAGACGCATTTCTGATGCTATCCAACCCCTTAGCAAACGTCTGGTGCATACTGCCACTCCCGTTCTCTATTTCTTCATCTGCCTCATCCATTCGAAACATGCTTCCTTTGCCCAGCACGTTCATTTGAGTGAGGATTTTGTTACAAGAATTCATACACATAGGGCGCTGAGGGACTGGAAGGTATCATGAATTCATCTTGTAGCTACTAATACCCAGCATGGTCAGGAATTGTTTCACGCAGAAATGATGGACATACGTGATTGGACCAATTTCAGGGCACTGCAGCTTCTCCATACGCAACTGAGATGCATAGGAAACTTCATCCTGTTTTCCCCAGCTCACATGTTGCGAACTACTCCAGATCAAGGCTGTGATGTTTCTTCTTTTTGTTCTCTCAGATCAAAAGAGCTCTCTACAAATGTAATCACACTACAAATACTTCACAAGGACCCAGGAGTGAACTTGGTTATGCCAATAGCTAGCTTAGAGTTCTAACAGATGAAATTTTCGTGCAGGGAAATGAGTAGTCAAGTTGGACTTGCCTTACATGTACAGGACATAAGAGAAAGGAAAGAGTTCTTACAGGTACTCAGTCTTGAAAAAAATTAGGATCAGAAACCTATGGTGCATGATCAGTAAACCCGCTCTAGAGAGTCTCACTTGTAACACGATAACACCCCAAGTTCAGGATTATAATGAATCATGTGTGCTAGATATTATTGGTATGATTTTTTTTGGAGTGTACCTTTGGAGTTATATATAGTTATAAATTGTTTTAATTTTTTGAAATTTGATTTTGAATATTATAGTTTTCTTAGCCAATATTCAACTATACATTTTATTAAAACATTTAGTTTATTTAAATGATGTTTGAGTGTTACTGGACTTATCTCGAATAGATCAGAGCCTGATAGCTCCCAAACCTATGACACTTCTTTGATCCAGGCATTGAGATTATGAAGCGAGCAATATTTGTTGCTTACATCTGACTCTTCATTTGCCAGAGGGACTAATCAGTGGTCGGCTACATGTTATTAGAAGATTTTTTTTCAAATTTTTTATTTTAAATATTGGTGCTTAATCCCGGCTTGTGATCTTGGTTTGATATCACAGTTCTTGATTTTTTGTAGTTTAATGTTGGGAAAGGTTATGCATGTTTGCCACAAGGTTAAGCGAATTTGGAATGATTTTTTTTTGTGCCTCACTATGAGTATCATGGTTGATTGGTTTCACTGATACATACTCTCTCTGGTATCATAATTCTTGACGTTTTGGACAATCGGATCAAACATTGGAAACATAAATTATAAATAGTTTCAAATGGTTAAGTTTGAAAATGTGAAAACTATATGAATACATTTGTATCAAAAAACTCTTCATAAAAGTATACATATGTCACTATTAAATAAAAATTTATAGAAAAAATAGAAGTCAAAGTTGCATTTTAAAGACCATGTTATTTTTCAAAACGTCAAGAATTATAGGAATGGAGGGAGTACATGCATGATCGACGCAAAACTATATCTGCCTCAGAAGTCTAATATGGATGTAAAGGAATTCTATCGTCACAGGATGACCTAATTGCAAGATCTAACATATACTGATGGACCTACATGGACTTATATTTAAGTTATGATGAGGGAGTAGACCCAAATAATCTCCTTGAGTTGTGTTGACAAAATAATTGCTCGGCAACAATATAAACCACCCCTCTTGTTCACTATCTCCTCTATCATCTACCTCATCCATTTGATGTATGCTTCTTTTGACAAAAACCATCAGTTGAGTGAGCCTTAAGGCTTGTTTAATATAGGGGCATTGCCCTAGGAATTCATAGATATAGAGTTCAAAGAAATCTAAACACGATTTGAATCTAGAGACGTACACCATACTAAAATATAAGCCTCTAGGGACTGGAAGGCATCAGGAATGTGTGAATGCCTTGTATCCGAACTGCAGTTCAGCATGCAGAATAATTATAACATGTGGAAATGGTAGATACATGAGATTGCAGCAGGTAGTTGCAGAATCATAGTCTGACTGAGGTGCAACTATAGACCAGACTTTTTCCTCTGGCATCCAGCAAGCAGGATCATAGGTCTTCCTGTTTTTTTTTTTCTTCCTTGGATCAATGATTGATACTTGTCTTTATTGACCATTACGAATACAATTGTGTTGCAAAATAGTGCACAAGGAATCGAGGAGGCTAATAAGGCCAGAGTTAGAGATCCTCATAACTAGACAGAGGAGAAAGAACAAACAGTTTTTGTGTCAATGAATCCTCCAATAGGAACTTTATTGCGCACAATTCTTATCTTGAACATATGGTTATTAATTACCTATCACTATCCGGATCTGCTTTGCACGGGGGACCCTTTTGCAATAAAAAAAATTAAAATGATTCCCAACACTTCTTGGGACAGAGTACCTAGTTCGCCTTCTCTGCGGCATGCCTTCATAGCTTCTCCAGCCTGCTGTTGTAGGCTCGGGTGACCGCAAAAACTTTAGAACTAAGGTTCAAGAGCTTTGCGTCAGAAAAGGGTATTCTCCCAAGCTAAATCTGTCACAAGGATTATGAATGGCAAAGGTGTATATAGAATCATATATATTTCTTACAGTTCTACAGGAGGCATGTTTATGCTGTATCCTTCTAGCAGGTGTTGAAAGCCAATTATCCTAGGATTAATCTCAAAGAAAGTGAAATTGAGCGCCCTCGGCTTCAATACTATCCGTGGTCCGGACATAGATGTATGCCGTGCCAAACAATCTCATTTGTTTATCGCTTCTCCTAGGCCCGCAATATATTTGGGTAAAAACCATCTAATAATATAATTTTCTAGCTATATTTGTGGCTCAAATACTACTGGTAGTTACATCCACGCAACGGCTGGGCCAGACGATCGGGTATCATTTCCCCATTTCTGCTCTTGGGTTCTGATTGTTGTTTGATCGTGGTGTTCTATCTGTTTCTGCATTCTGTTGTTTGATTTTCCGGAGTCCCAATTCGTTTGGTGTTGAACTGCATTCTTATATAGTATTTCCACAGACATTTAGTCTGTCTAAGTCTTGGACTCAGCATTTTATTGGGACTCCATTTTTGCCTCATGTATGAGTCCGTGACTTACTGTAAGTTCTCAGAAAACTGTCAGTCACATTTATTTTTTCTTTTATTAGTCATCGTGCAATGAGATGTGGGCAATCAGTAAGTGCAACCAAGATATTTGAGCCTCAATGCATTCAGAAACCATAGGGATATAAATTTAGGCTCGCACATTACTAGCAACCTATGGAAGCATTGCATCCGGTCTTTAGATATGAGAGGCACCAAGAATTTTAAGCTTTTTTTTGCAAGTCTCAAGAAATCAGTATATGCCAGACCATTGGTTGTTAATTAATTATTTAATGATGCCTACAACGTCAGAGAGTGGTTGGAGTGCAATGTGCCACCATCGTTTGTCGAGTTCAAGCTGAGATGTAGGATAATTGTGCACAATATGGTGTTTTGTAATTCTTTTTTTGATTATTTTTTTACACTGAGGTTTGTTATGGTGCTTGAACAGAATATGAAGTTCCTCCTCTCCAAATTAGTACAAACTGTTGATGGCAGAAATCTATTTACCAATAGAGTAAATTAAAAGTAAAGAAATCTTACTAAATGTCTATTGGCTATATCATCTCCCACCTATTCTGCCCTTGAGCAGAGAGGATATTTGCATGGTTGATTTTCAATTCGCTGATCCATTACAAGAGGCAGGTTCAAGTGTGAAAAACTCAGTGCGGACCTCGTGATCGCAGTGCCTGACAATTTTTCCTGGTTTCGATTCTTCATGAGCCTCATTTCTTTGAGGACCTGACAATCTCCTCCCCTGAATCTTGCCAGGAAACACCCTCGTCTTCAATCATCAGCCGTGACAAAATGTCCAAGTCCACACCCGAACCCGCCCATGAAAGATCTCTTCACCCTATCAGTACTTAGGACATCACAAAAATATTAACCTGTTGCCGTGTTGCGCAAAAATTGATGCAATTTTCCTTTTCATTCTTCACAGCCCGGGTATAACTACGTAAGAGCATGTGGGAGTAAACAGCTGCACACCATCTATATTTACTCCGGTGAAATTTGGGTGCAGGTCTGGACACAAAGTTTTGGAAGAATAAATAATGAGACACAACCCACAGAAAAGCATTCGAGAGATGGACTTCTAGGTATGAGAGGCACGTGGAATCTATCATTTGCCTTTTTGCTTGTGGAAACTTAGCTCTAGTGAGGCTAATGAAGGCAATGACTAGACGAGCGCACGAGTTTGTTGCAATCCGCCTATTCATGTGTCAAACTAAGTTGCTCTGCCAGAGTCAGACGTGAACTTGTACACTCTTCTATGTTAGCTGTTGGAATCATGCCTGGAGACAGCACACTTGTAATATCTATCAGCTTGTGTCTTACAAGAAATAACATCTAGTAACATGCAACCCAAAAATACTCTGTTCCAAAAAAAGAAAACAACTACTGTTGTTTTGTGTGTTCACGGGCATGCCATGGAATATTGCTCAGGCTCTGCAGAAAACAGAATTTCGAGGAGCTATGGGCCTGATATTCGTAGAAACAGAGGTCAATTCCAAGAGAATATTAAGATTCTGGCAGCTCCAGCTCAAATAGGGTATCCTTTTCGAAACTGAACAGTGAGGGTCGACTAGGCTAAACTCATGTGAATATTGTTGTTGGCGGGGTGATGAAATGGCCAGAGGGATACTGATAAATAATTAGTTTTCTATTTTTTAAAACAGAAAAATAGAAGAAACTACATGCATTTTGCTACCTCCAGTCATGAATTATTGACGCTAATTCCCAGAGGAGTTTGAACTAAAAAAACTAATCCTCCCTGCCGGACCATCAATAATAAAATTACGGAGGGAGTAACTTGGAAGTACGTACTCCTCTGTCCCAAAATAAGTGTCTTTTTAAATTTTTAAACATCTACTTTGACCATTCATCTTATAAAAAATTTGTGAAAATATTATTATTTTATTTGTGAAATGACTCATTATTAGAAATACTTTGATTTTGTCTCGTTTATTTTTGTATTTTTGTAAATTTTTTGATTAAGACGAATGGTGCAACCTTAATTTTGAAAAGTAAAAAAGTCACTTATTTTGGGTGGAGGGAGTAGCTGCATTATTGTTGAACAAGTTACTTAAATTCATTTTGGAAAAAGGTAGTTACTTGCACATAGGAGGTTACCAGAGAAGTGTGCTTGCTACACAAAGGAAAAATTGTGATTGCTACGCTCTCCAGTTTTAAAATATTGACATCGTTTATTTTTAACATCATATTTGACTATTCGTCCTATTCAAAAAATCCGTTTAAATATGTAAGATTATAAATCTTGTTTCAAAATATCTTCATTAATAAAGCAAATTTTAATAAATAGTAAGTATATTATATTTGCCAGATTTTTTGAATAAGATGAATAGTCAAAGACGAAGTTATAAGTTAATATTTTAAAACCAGAGAGAGTACTTATTACCTTCTTACTCATGTCCTTCTTTAGCACAATAATATCAACAAAAATCATTATATATGATTCTTTGCACCACGTTATGCCCTAGAGTGTATCATGTGCCTTAACTGTAGGGAAATTTTCCTATTCCTGCGTTTTTTCTATGAAATTGAATTGATTCCTGTGAAATTCTTACATAGTTTCTACGAAAATCCTGCGTTCCAAAGGAGCCCTAAGACTTATGGGAGCATCTATGCCACACCTAGCCTCCTAAGGGCCGCTTAGAGGAATGAGATGCACCAGGAATCCAATTTCTCCTTGAGATGCATCCTTCTGCAGGATGAAGACAAAATAAGGAATACTCCTAGGTGCCTTCGCAGTATGTCCGTATTTAACGTGCTGGTTGCCAGACTACATAGCCGGCTCTTCAATGGATGTTGCCAGACAGCTTGGCCTTGTGATTTTTTTTTTCTGTTCTTATTTTAGTATGATAAACAACCTTTCAATCAACATAGAAAGGTGCACTGGTGCGTAATCGGTTTGAAAAGCTGGTCGTGTGGTGAGGTACTTCAGTGTATGCAGCGAGCACGTAGTCTGCTTTACTGTCCTTCTTTGTGTTCCTCATCGCGCACATAGACACCGGAGCGTTCATATAGCAACATTCATCTAAATAGACCAAGAGTCAGGTTGAATCTTTGATTCGGATGAACCATGAGCAAATGTGTGACATCATATCCCGGGCAACTAATGAGATGAGATCCATAGTGGCCATGAGCACTTGTGTTCATGAGTTGGCAGGAATTTCGTAGGCAATGAGATGGGATCGATACTGGAGATGAGATCGATGCCTTAATTAAGTTCGGACTCACGGATGTGGAGCAAATACAAGCAACGAGAAGCGTTCAGATACGTAAATTTCTGCCTGCGTGAGTCCACTGAAAAGACAATGCATATCTCGGTTTGGAAATTTCGACCAGTACCTGCCAATGTGAAATCAACTAGCCCCACACTCTGTCTAGCTAGCTAGGAAAGGGAGGAACTGGGAGTCAAGTTTTGGATAAAGGCCAGACTTGGACATGGAGGTCCTGACCCAATAGTAATTTATCATTAGCACGTGTTACTAGATGAATTGTAGGCACTACTTGCGTTTCAAAATGGGATTGTAGTGCATGTCTCGTTTTCGTGGTCCATCAAAGGAGTGGTTCATATTTTCAGTGTGATCATTATTGTGTATTGGCAAGATACTAGTACATAAAAATGTACGCTGCCTCCCTGTCCCCTTGTAATGCATCTGGGGATTCAGTTTTGATACTAGCATTACATATATTACATTCCTAGCACAGGGTAAAATGTGGCCACATTGTAGTGAACAGGAAGTCACATAGCGATCAATGCATCTGCTATCTAGGAATGAGATGCACTGGGTATTCACTTTTGACTAAATGGTCTCATCCGTTTATGCGGCGGTCTTGGCCCGCGAGTACTTCAATTTCGCATCATCCAAGATCGAATGGATGAATTTTATCTCTTACTCCAGTCTATTTGAGCCTCTCAACAATATTATATTCTCCACTATACTATACAAATAAAGAAGTTGCTGATAGTTTAATTTGCATCCTCATTCTTCCGGCGGTCATATTACAATATGGTGACTAATTTATTTAGAGCAGGAAATTCTACTGGTCATCTGTTACTATGGTAGCTATACAATGCTTAATTCTCTGATCACACGTCCATGTTGTGATGGAAATAATTAAATTACTAGTGGTAAATGTCCAGTTAAATACTACTAGAATATTTCTTGAAGTTGTGCTGTGTCTGTGTTCCCACACAGTTCTTAACAAGTGGGAGGCTGCATAATGCACCAAAGTTAGTGGGTCATGAAAATTCTTCTCATGTTCAGAAAGTTTTGGCAATACACTTTATGTAGCAGGGGTACATCATTTCTATGTCAAAGAAGTAACTATTCATTTTTGCATTGTCAGGCAATCAGGCAAAAGATAAGACTCCTGTTTTTAATCTGATCGTGACTATATAAGGTAGTTTTTAAAATAGACCCAAATGAATATGGACCGTTCATTTACGTTGATCTTGAGAGGCTTAAATTGTTTTTTTATCTCCTAGGAGGCAAAAGTGTTTTAATAATTATTAATCACTGACTAATTTAATTTGAAAGTAATTAGTGAGTTTTAGCACTCAAGGGTATGTTTTCTTATATAAATCAATGGGGAGATCGAATTTGTGCCTTATCTCTTAGGAGGTGAAACAATATCATTTGATCTATTTTTAAAGGACTACTATATAATGGCGAGACACTGAGGGTGTGTTTGGTTGAGCTGTGAGCTGTGGAAAAGCAGCTGTAAAATATGAGCTGTGAGAAAGCTAAAAGCCGTTTGGCTTAAAACAGCTGTGAAGTTGTGAAACTGTAAGACAAATATATATAAGTATAGTATATATAATATATTATAGTTTATAATTATTATATAATTACAATTATATTACATAACTATAATAATATATAATTATATATTAATTGTAATTATATAATACAATTATAATTATATGTTACTAAAATTACAATTATACTTTTATTATAATTATATATATATGTATATATTACATAGTTATAATTATATATAATTATAATTATATTACATAACTATAATAATATATACAATCATAATATATATAATATTATATATATTAAAAATATAATATAGATTATAATTATATAATTATTATATAACTATAGTTATATTACATAATTGTAATAATATGTAAATATATATTACTGTAATTACAATTATATAATTATAATTATAATTATATAGTAATATATAATTATGTATAATTATAACTATACATAATATATAATTATAATAAAAATATAATTATATGTAATTATGTAATATAATTATATATTATTATAATTATGTGGTATAAATAATTATAATTATATTATTATGATACAATTATAATTATATTACATAATTGTAACTGTAGTAATATATGATTATAATTATAATATATATAAATCAGCACCCACAGCTGGCAAAAGCAAGTCCAGACCTGCTTTTGATTTTGAACTTAGAAGAAAGCTGATTTCTTGAAAGCACTTTTATCACAGCTGACCCCTTTGGTTGGCCTTCTGACTTTTGCAAAAGCAAAAGCCAAAAGCTGGCCCAACCAAAGGGACCCTAAGAGTAAGATAGTAGTACTCTCAGTTTTTAAATTGCATCACTATGACAAGAGTTTTAGATTAAAAATAAACTATAGTTGTTGTCATAACGGAAACAATTTTAAGAACAGAGAGTATATACCAAGGCCACAGATTGTGGTATAGAGGAGCTAGAACGCACACCATATGCTAACATATTAAAACAGAAGAAAGGTATATCACTACTCATTTGTTCATGACAGCCTTGGTGTATAAACATGTATAATTAAATACACCTGAGCACTCCTATCTTTCAATCACTGTAGATTTGTAATGCAAAACATATTATTCATTATGAATACCACTGAATAATTTATTAGGAATTTAAATTTGCGTTTTTTTTATGTTAAGTCAATCTTATGTTTCCCTCGGGGTTAGGGGTGGCAATTTTTCTTGCTTCGGCAGCTTGCACTCCTCGTAACTATCTAACCGGTGTCCATGTTCATTTATTCCTTCCGTGATGCTAATGCTAAAATGCTAAATCGAAAATTACATTGTTCCACGGCAGAATAAATTCAATCCATTTGATTTGCACACGAATCAAACCCAAAAGAAACAGAGGATCATGGTGGAACACGTCGCTTTGCTGCGGCAGTTCACCCAGCAAATTACAGAGGGCATAGCCTCTTTTAGTTGAAGGGTCAGAGAAGGTAGAGGATGGACTAGCCAAGAGACAATTTACTAAGTAGCCTTACATTCAATTAATTTGATTTGTAAATACCCTTTTGGCATCAACAGCGGATACTAATCGGAAGGAGGCTGTGTACATGCTCGTAGAAGCTAAATAACAATTTCGTTTTCTAAGGCTCCGTTTGGAACGCGAGAATTTTCCCCATTCTTGTTTTTCCCCCTATGAAATGCCTGTGAGATTCATTTCAACCGGGGCCTAAAAAGTTTGCATTGGCCACTAGTTGGTAAGTGTAGGTAGCACATACACTGCCTCCTTATTTTCCTTGGCGCCCAACATGCACATGATACATTCTACCTATATGGTCTCACAAACAAACAATGGAGTAAAAAAAAACCATTTATTTTTGTCAGCCATGGAGACATATATCAGAACCGCCGAGTCTTTATATATGTACTTCTTCCTACACGAGACTACTAAAACGACCAATATCATGTCTTGGGAGTAGTAAATCATCTAGCAATACGTCTGTAGCTGGGGATGTGAGGCATTTGGAATTCAGTATCGGCCACAGTTTTGACATGGCTACCCCCCTTGCACTGTATAACATAGGAATATGATCTGACAACAAAAGGGAAATTTAGTAGAGCCTTTGTATTTAGCTTGGTAGAAACTGCTAAATCGTTTTACATATTGGTCCAAGGATGAAATTGAGCCAGCAGACAGACTCGATTGAAGTTTATACTTGGCTCCATCTCTTCAGATTGTACTGGCACCAACTTTTGTGCAGAATGGTGCTACGTTGAAGATTTGAAATCTGAAGAATACCATGCCAGGTCCGGCCAGTCCTCGCCGCAGCGTTGTTGTCACTGTAGAGTTTGTCGGTTCCCTTGGTGGCTCCGGCTCCACGTGTTCTTTGTCCCCGGTGTCCTCCGCCGTGCCTCTTCTTTAACCCTCCATTTTCATGTAGTTATAGGTTCAACTTGTACCAAACTCACTAAAAACCTTTGGCAACCATTATATTTGCATCGCCCTCCTTTGTTATCAAATGTTTTTGAGAAGTAAATGTTATGGCCCTGTCAGCTCTTTTCTTTTGTGTGTTGATGCATAATCGAAATTCTAGATGAATGGACATCATGAAAAGTAAAAATGGATAATTAGTCTATCAGTTTTCATGTAAATTCTTTGATAAATATGTCCACACATGAACAATTAAAATATTATAGACTTATATAAACTCTGCAAAGTTTGCAGCCAAACCTACTGAGAAAGGGAAATAATCTTCATGTAGCGGGTAATATAAGTAAAGCTAATTCTTGACACATGGTTCATTATCAATTAAGATATTTTAGCCCAGTGCATGTATTGTATGGAGTTTGATCTGTTCATGGACTTCAGCTCACGGCAGTTTGTTTAATACCATAATACCAGAGATCGCCATACAATTATGAATACGTGAACTGAGAAAATATATAGCGTACAAACATTTTTGTGAAACTAGTAGAGCCTACCAGTCAATTCATGAATGTTCTCCAACACTCAATGATGTTGGCAAGACTCCAGCTATTTTCGAATTTTGGTTTCAGATAGCAGAGGAAACAGGGCAAACTGGGTCATGTGGAGGTCCAGCAATTTCAGTGTATCCATTGGATCATTCTCCGATGGCTTCTCATTCTTTCCTGGTGCCACTCATTCACAAATACTATCTGCTCGAAGATAAATGCATTCTGTGTTTCACCTACTCTGCACACATCCACACCTTTCTTCTCAAGGTTAGTTTGTACATTAGGATTAGGGTTTTAAAAACCGCAAAAATCGGTCCGGTTTTCACGGTTTTTTATGAAACTCATCCTGTCTGATTTTAGCGGATTACCGGTTTTCAGTTTAAAATATTAAAAAAAATTCAAAAAGTCGGAAAAATTTGAAAATCCAAAAATCGGGGGATAAACCGGACAAACTGAGCGGTAAACCGAAAGAACCGCTGGAAAACCAGTCAAACCGATACGATTTCAAATTCAAAACCGGGAAAACCAAACGGTAAACCGGAAAAAAGGGGTAGTTTTCGCTTTAAAATTGGATTTTCGCGTGTCTGGTTTTTACGGTTTATTGTAGTGAGTTTTCCGGTTTTCATGAAAACCAGCCAAACAGTGCCAGCCAGTTTTCGCGGTTCAAATGAAATAAAAAACCATGATTAGGATACATATTGGAGTAGCCGAAACTAAGTCAGCAAATAAATGGACGAGGCATATAATTTCCTGCGATGAATAATAATGTAGTTAAGAGGCTGGGTGATGCAAGTTGTAGGGCAGGTCAGTGTCCCTCAATTGCAACAAAGTTCAGGGAGAGCACTTTGTTCATTCGCTGTTTAACCCAAAACCAATTGTTTGTTATTACCATCTTGCGCCACCGTTGGAACCAGATTCCCAGTGCTCCTCAAACCTGGCAAGCTATCACTAAAAATATATACATCATATTATAGGCAACGTTTTTGAGCCTCAATGAATTGCCATGAAAAAGGCCACAATTGTTTGGGAATGGGGTATTCAACCATGCTATGATCTCAGATATAGGAAGAATGTATGCTTCAGTCGGCAGATGGAAGTGAAACTGCTGACATACATGGCTTATGTAACAATGGTGAACAGTAATCTTGTGTTGATTTGGTTGAACCCGTCGGGTCAGATGGCTGAATTAGATCCACCCAGGGTTCATTTCAAGAATCGTAACGAATCTCTTGTAGTAATTAGAGTCTGTGTACCGTGGAGGCCAGAAAATATTTCCATTTTCTAAAACTTTTATGTGGTAAATAAAATTGTATGCATTGGGCACTATTTGATAAGTGCAGATAGCATACGCTGCCTCTGTATTTTCATTGTGCGCCCAACATGCACATGATAGATTTCTAGTATTATGACCCCACAAAATATCAATATGAATAAAAAATATTATCTCGCTCATTTATTTTTGGCTGCCACTCATTAATAAGAACCGCTGAGAGTTCATATATATACGTTTTCTTACATGACAAATCATGACTAGCAACAGTGGCAATCGGAAATTCTGGCAATATATATGTCTATAGCTGGGGATGCGAGGCGTTTGGAACTCACTATCGGCCACCAGCCTGATTTTGACACGCCTCTCTCATCCACGAGATACGACACTGAAAATTGACCTGACGACAAAAGGGAAATTTAGTAGAGCCTTTGTGTTAAGCTTGGTAGAAATTGTTAAGTAGTTTTTGATCAATAGTCTGGAACTCAAACAGCAGCCACACTTGATTTAGGTCTATATCGGTTCCAACTCTTGAGCAGAAAGGTGCAGCGTTGGAGGTCAAAAATCTGAAGAATTCCATGCCAGGTCAGCACTGGAAGCGCCTCAGTCGCAGTATAGCACTCGTGTGTCAGTTCCATAGGTGGCTTCTGCTCCAAATGTGTCGTTCATGTTCATCCCTGGTGTCCTCTGCAGTGCCATTATGGTGCCTCTTGCGCGAAAGTAGTGTTAACCCTCCATTTTTTACCTGGTACCACTCACCAGAAACCATTGATCCCTCCTTTATTATGAAGCATTGGTCCAGTCCGTTCTTTTCTTTTTGTATACGTATGTGTCTACCAGTTTACCTGTATTCTCTTTACAAATATGTCTAAGGATACAACAATAAAAATATAATTAGTAATATTAGTATAGCTAATTCTTGCCACATGGCACATTACCAATTAAGATATTCGGTCCAGGTTCCTGTATTGTATTTTGATCAGTTCATGGGACTTTATCTAAAGGCAATTGATTTATTATCATGATACCATACAACACCATACAATCACCAATAGGTGAACCGACAAAACGTAGACAAACATCTCGCTGAAACAGAGAAAAACTAACAGTCAATTAATGAATGCCCCACCACTCTATCATCGTATCAGTGATTTGAATATTGGCTTCAACTGAGCAGAGGAAACAGAGTAGAATGGGTCATGTAGATTTCCAACCTTGTCATTTTATCCATTAAATCATTCTCAGATCGCTTCTCATTCTTTTCTGGTACCATTCATTCACAAATACTACCAGCCCAAACATATACACATCCTCTGTTTTCTGTACTTCTCTCCAGCGGCAGCATCTTTCTTCTCATGGTTATTTTGCACGTGAGGATACATACCAGAATTGCAGAAACTAAATATGTAAATAAAATTAAGGAGGCATATGATAAGGTATCCTGCAACGATCAATAAGGTGATTAGGCCTGGTGAAGCAAGTTGTATTTCTGGTCAGTGTCCCTCGGTTGCATTGAGGCGCATGGAGGACACTGTGTTCATCCGACATTTAATTGGCAACCAGTTGTTTATTACCATCATGCCCGAGAATGTTGTTTCCCACTACCTCTCAAACCTAGCACACTATCACTATAAATTTGCACATGAATGGCTGTTGTAGGTAAATTTTTGGGGCTAAGTGAATTTCCATGAATAATGACATATTTGTTTAGGAATGGTGCATTCTACCATGTTGTGATCTCAGACAAAGGCAGAGGTGAGTGCTTCAGTGGACAGAGGTAGGTGGCACTGACAATTTATATAAGCGCAAGTATTTGAAATTAGTGTTCATGATATAGGTCCATCCAACATCTTCCGCTACGGCCAAAAGAGGATCGTTTATCCATCCCAATTGAACATTTGACCCAGTCGTCCTTTTAATGTTTCCAATAGTTTCCACATCATGGATGCTCCCTTTTTTTACACCCATAATCTCTCCGTTGTGAATGAAGCAGTAACATACAGGTAAAATGTTGTTTTGCTTTAAATTCATATCAACATGTGGAAGTTAATGTACGTACATTTATGAAATGGATTAGTGTAGGAAGTACAAATCACCTACATATAAAACTGCATCTGCATGAGGCGCCGATGAAAATCGGTGACAAGTGTGGCCACTGTGTTTGTTGAGAATGAATAAGAAGGCATTGCCCAAAAGAAAAGAACCAAGTGGATGTGCTGCTAGGTTTGAGATGCACCAGGAGTTTGGTTTTCACTATCACATCATCTTCACGTGCCAGCATCCCTTAGTCTTGTGTGAGAACATAGAAGACAATGACTAAACCTGAAAATCAACCTTTGCAATGGAGTTGTCTAGTGTGAAACTAGGACAATATATGAACCTAGAGGACATCCAATGCTATTTGTGCATTTGTCTTTAGCAGCCAGACAGATGGCTGAAGATGGCACTATGGTCTAAGGAGCTCGTGCGCTGACCATCAGGGTAGTGGTGCGGCACCATGTGACTGTCATCTGCATGTTGTGGCGGATTTAGGATTGAAATACATCTATGGTGAACGACCACTAATAATATGAAAGTAACTCACACAATGTTTGCATGGTAATAAGGCATATAGCTAGGTGATCAAACTATTCGATTTGAAAAACAGCATTTGATCAGCCTAGAAGGAAAGCCCTGTAGTGGAGTGACTAATTAATCATGCTACTTACCATTAATAGGACGAGGATTGTGTAAAATTGGAAACTACCCTTTCTTTTTTTGGCACGTTTGAAGCCTTCATTTGGCCACTTGCGGCCGGCTCCAGCTTACTGTGGCGTTTCACTGTGTACTGATGGTGATGAGACCTCGTTTGTTTGTTAGTGGCATGGTCTGCTGGTGAGAGAGAAGGCAACGACCACCTTCAAAAATATTCAGGAAAAAAATTGCAACTCAGAGATACAAAATCTCCCATTGAACCTCGTTCTTTTTATGTCTCCAGTAGCTTTACCACTTCTTTTCAGCAAAAGGAGCCTGTCCCTTTCTCATACTCACACGTCAGTGAAATGCACTATATACCATAAAAGATGCAATAAAAGAAATGGAACATCCCTTATATATATCATTCCTACATTTTTTATACCACTAAGAACTAGGGTATACATTTAGGCAACATGTTTCTCGACAATGAATAATGTGATATGGACCAAACGGAAACATGAATGAGATATCTTGCTAGGAATGAGAAGCACCGGGAGTCCATTTTTTCACTTTATTGCCTTCTTTTTCAGACCTCCCTGCTTGACTAGTGCAAGACCACAGACGGCGATATCTAGACCTGTGCACTAGCCTCTACAATGGGGCTGTCAAGGGTCGAACTACTGCGATTCGCCAGTCTAAGCGACGTGTAGAGAGACCTGTGCGCTTGTAGTAACAGCCTGAATTAATGGACGGCTGAAGAACCTCTTGGGGAGTAAATTCTTGAGGTCGACCATTTCAGGATCTTGCAGCAGCGTGTAGGCTAAACCGGGTGTAAAACAAATGGGCTGGCCATTAATTCAAATATTACAGTTCTTCCGATCAATACTACAAAACGAACCTACGGTCACTTCAATTTTTTAGCAATGTCGGACTCATAGAAAAAACCAACACTATGGTGCCAAGATAGCTTTCCAGTGTTACGACCCGACATTGATATTTTACAGCAGTGTCGGTCGCTGATGACATCATAAAAAACTGACACTGTTATTTTCATAACAGTGTCGGTCATTGATGACATCATCAAAAACCGACACTATTATTTTCATAGCAATGTCGGTCACTGATAACATCATCAAGAATCGATATTATTATTTCAGCCCGCTAAAGGCCTAATGCCCAGTTCGTAAGCAATCTCAAAGCCGTACAGAAGTCGAAACCCTAACCCCCGCCATCCTCAGTCCCTCTCCCACGCCTCCTCCTCTGGCGATCTCAGGCAATCTCAAAGATGACTAGACGTATGTACTTTTGCTCGATCTCTGTCATCATGTGTACCTCCTCAGCAAGTGCTTACTAACATCGCTTCCCCCTGGTCCCTCAAATAAATGGAACAAAATAAAATAAATTTAGCTTATTGTTCATTTATACATGACAGATCGACAATGAACTATAGACACAAGCAACGTCGAGCATTCATATATATTTACTCTCCCCTACATGAGGCTGGACCATTTGTCAAGACCCTGTTGATCAACCTACGGCTGTGCAACAGGACATCCCCTGGCGACAGATATCTCTAGCTTGGAATGGGAGGCACTAGGAATTCAGTTCCGACAATGTGCCTCTGAGCTCTAGATAAGAGTGCCGCAAACAGAAAAAAAAAAGCTCGATGTGTGACACATATCGAACTGGACTAGCTTCAGTTTAAACAAGCACAACCACAATGATTGTTGAGGGTTGAGTAGTTATTTCATATTTGAGGCCATGATTATTTTTTTTATGTGACAGCTAGGTGGAGAAGCTTTGCTACAAATGCGATTTTGAGGGTGGTTTTTTCCGATTATTGTACTAACATGTAACTCTCAACAATGACGTGTTTTAAATAGTATAGTAAACAAGAGGACAGTCCTTTGCTGTGTTCACGGTACAGGGATCTATGGAAACGCACTACAAGAAAATGAATCTTTAGTCACCAAGTTTTAGTGACAAAAAAATTTGGTCACTAAAAATTGATAAATAATGATCAAGATTTGGTTTTTATTGATGACAAATATTTTTCGTGACCAAAGTATATGCTCGTTGGTTGATAAATACATTTAGTTACCAAGGGTTCTTAGTTGTTGTATAGTTTTAGTGACCAACATATCTAATTATTGGTTACTATATAGATATAGTGATAAGGTTTTAGTGACTAAAATGCGACCAAAGTTTTTAGTGAGAAAATAGTTATAGTGAATAATTTTACACATATGGTGACCA
>BCLG01000091.1:267188-290597 GCA_001602295.1 Zoysia matrella
CGGTCGCGTACACGCCTTCCGTTACCACGTTGGCGTAGAGGGCGCTGTACATGCACTTGCTGTCGGTGCAGTTGGCGAACTGTCCCGCTCCCTTGCACAGATCGTCGCCGCACGGGACGACCTGGAAACTGGCGGACTTGGCAGGATCGATGATCCGTTCGACCTGCTTCGCCTTGGAGCCGTCGAAGAGCTTGCACTGGGCCCAGATGAGGGCCCCGCTCGTGTCGAGCACCATCTTGGCCGGCTGCGGCGGCGTGCCGATGCCCACCGCCATCCAGTGGCTGTCGACGCCGCCCACGGCGTCGGCCTGGACGATGTCATTGGCTTCCTTGCCCAGGGCCTTAGCGTGCGAGGCGGCGTGCTGCGCCACGCGGGTGCTGCTCGCGAGGGCGGCGCGGCGCCAAACGTCGTGCCTCGAGTACCCGCCGTCGAAGGGGCTGATCAAGTCGGTGCGGAAGTCGAAATGGAAGATGGCTTGGGCTGGGGCCGCCGTGACCACGACGGCGAGGACGAGGAGGGGGTGAACATGGCGCGCCATTAATTGCTTGAAGACACCACTGATGTGCAGAGTTCCACGTACGGTGCTTGGTGTGCATATAAATATATGGGGTTTTTTCTTAAGAGAGGAAAAATATTATTCGAGCCAGGAATCTTGTAACCGCACAATGCCCTTGTCCATAGCAGGGAATATCTCGTCGGTAACCCAAGTTCTTCGCTGTCTCGCTCTAATCAGCCTGGTGCCGAAATTAGGACCCTGCTCCCCTTCACTTTGCTTGACAGAGATCTATACGGACAACCATGAAACATGTCCCATAATTAGTGCTCCCCTTCACTTTGCTTGACAGAGATCTATACGGACAACCATGAAACATGTCCCATAATTAGAGGTTTCCTTTCCTAGGCTCTGCTTTCACAAAGCGCTCTTTTCTCCTGTCTACACTTGTCATGCGTGCAATAGTTTTCAATTTCTTTAAATAAAATTTTAGACCACGAGCAGCTTTGAAAGAACTTTTTTTTTTATCTCAATCACTTTTTTTAGCCATGGCAAACTATACTATAAGAAATAAATAAGATGAATGCAAATAATTATTATAATATTAATAATATCTGTTGCAACAAATAAATTATGAAGAAAAATTAATATGCAGAAGCAACTACTGCTACAGTATAGATATAGTCCCCGTTTGCCAGGGATTATGATTATCCAAAAAATTATAATACTTTCTATTATTCATGAAAATCAATTATCCAAATTATCCACATAATCTATTTTTTATGTCAAAACTGTTTGGTATAGGAAGAGATAAGTGGCAAAAAGCTACCATTTATAGTTTATGGGTGCTAGTGCAAAATATAAAAGTAGTTATAAGTGATTATGGACATAAGCACTTATGGGCTTTAACTGTTTGTAGAGGTTTATAAAAAAATTGCTATAATCATGTTTTAGAGATGAATATAGTAGAGGACAATTGCATCAGTGACTCAAGTTAACAAGCTAATTGTATGTTTAGCCCTAGTTTTTAGAGTTTGCGCATTTGATTCTGATTTTTCAAAGTGAAACTGTCGTTTGGCCCTGATTTCTAACATCATTAGCAGCAAGATTTTTTAATGATTTTAAAATAGGAAAAATCAATAGATAATGAAGACCATGAGAAAAAAACAGAACTACACTTGTTGTTGAAATTTTAAAAAATAAAGTATATATGAAATGTTGTCAAAACATTCAAATTTTTACTTAAATTATATTCTACATTTAATTATTGCTGATCTTTTCTATATGCTATTAGATTTGTTTCTACAAAACAGATCAATTGTGCAAAACAAATGAAGAATATGATCAATAGTGGAAGGGTCAATCTTATTTTTCGTTTTAAAAAATCAGGGTCAAATGCGCAAACCCTAAAAAATAAAGCTAAACATATAATTAGCTTCTTAACTAGGGTCAGTTATGCAAATGACCCATTCTTTTTTAAAAAAAAAATGAAATATGATGCACATAAATTCTCCTGGCGCCAATAAATGGTGCACATGCACAATATAAACCAGGTAGTAACTTTTTTTTTCTCTGCCTGCAACTCTAGGACTTAGATATATCTACCTTTGGAAATTATAATATGAAGCCGATGCTCACCAAAAAAAAATAATATAACACTGACAAGATGGCTCTCAATGAAAATATGCAATTAGAAATATTGAGAAGCATGTGTCTTCCTCCATATCTCTAGCATCATAGCATCGCATACAAGAGTGTTCTTTCTATGATTCTTAGAGATTGGAGGTATCCGGATTCAGGGTGGGCGTGGATCGGATCGGTCCAGTGGATCTTCGACCCGCTCCGTAAAATTGAGTCTAATGGACCCCAAGGATTTAGACAAAAGAGTCGACGGGTCTTCGGTTCAGAAGCAATCGATCCATCAGGTCCAATGGATCGATCCACCTCCATCGGAAGCCTCCGCCGTTTGCTGCTTGTGCGGAGGTGGAGCATCTCGGAGGCATTCTCGTCGTAGGTGAGCAGCACGAAGGTCTCCGGGTGGACGGCGAGCCCTCGAACTCGCGTGCACCGGCGGCCACCATATGCGTGCTGTTCTTGGACCGCGTCGAGCTGCTTCGGGTTCCTGTCCCTGCGCGCGGTTGTTCGACTGCGATGATGACATCTCTGTGGCCCCAATCCAAATCCCCTCTTCCATCTCCTCCGCCGGTTCCGAAACAGATTAGCAAGGAGCTCATGCAAATGGGCAGCGGAATCTGAGAGAATCATAGGACAGCGTGTGGTTTGGACTCCGCCGTGGATAAGCACAGGGGACTCGAGCGGTTTGCTTTGCTGTCACTTGAAGAGCTGGAGAATGAAGGAAGAGGGAGCTGAGTGGACTCCGCTGCAGATAAGCGTAGGTGACGAGCGCCGTAGAGCCTGCCTTCGAGCTGAGTCCTGCTCCTGGGTCGATCCACAGTATCCGTTGGTTCATAAGCATGAAGCAATGGGCTGACCCATAAGACCCACACGAGCAGGCTGGGTCTGGTGGAGCGGTGCGGTTCGATCCACTGGTGCTCCATGCCCGTGCTGAATCCGGAATCATGCCACATACTCCCGTGGTGATCTTGCACTGCCTACCAACCCCGTCCATGAAACTTTAGTGTACTGTTGTGGCTGCACGAACACTATTGCAAGTTTAGAGAGGAATTGTACATGACCATTTGCTCATCTGACGGGGTATCACCACTTATCTTGCACTGGTTGCTAAAGCCACCTCGCAGGGTTCTCAGAAACAGCAGACATATATGGTGCACGAAAAAGGCACATGATATGAAGCTAAGTAATTCGAACAAGTAATATAAATGGAACGTACTGTTGCTTTTGTAGTGTCCAGCCAAAACCTCATTTGATGGTAACTTTGAAAATGATCAGCACATCAGATCAACCACACAATTCTTTAATTTGCACAACTACAAAAACGGTTTTTTAGGCGGTTCTAAACCTATCGGTGCAGGTGGAATTTCAAAACGCCGGCATTCAGCAGCCTGTAAAAATAGAGTATTTATCCACACAATGTCTTTGAGTTATTTCTTTCTTGGTTGTATTGAACTCTTTCTTTGTCATGTCTTTATACATCTTTGAATTTTTATCTAGGTTTGCAGTAAAATTGACCTGAGAAATCCTAGTTGGATCAAGAATACCAGATCTTAGTCTCTTCGGTTTTTGAACATCTAGATATACCATCCTGCATATAAAATCCACTAATGATTAGTACATGAATATTAACAAATGTAAGCTTGATAGATTATGATAGAATTAACTTACAGGCACCACATAACGATGAGGTTGATGTTGAGTCTTTGTTTCTGGAACATAAGGCACAAGTCTTCAAAACTAAAAGATAGTGTCTTCTCACCACTCCAAAATGCATTCTCCGGAACATGAAATAGAACATTTTTAATCTCCAAAGAACTCGCCGCTACGTACCACTCACGTAATCTTCTCATAGGGAAATGTAGATTATTAAGTTGTACTGACATCAGAAATGGCTTGCCATTGACAAATCCTTCAGGCACATCCTCTTTACGCCATATTGGAGCATTCGGTTTCATTTGTAAATTAGCGCATGTATAAAATTTTTCATCTTCCTCCCATGTCTCTGTCGATGTATGTTTCTTTGTTGGTTCCTCCTGAACAGATAACGGCTTTCTTTTCAATTCCTTAAGCTATTTTAATGTTTCTTCGAAAGGAGTCTTTTTGTATGAGGCAATTTGCCTGTAGATTTGTGCAGGAGCTAAAAATGTTTTGCCTTTTTCTACTGATTCTTCTTGATCGTTCTGATATGGGTGCGGCGATGCATCTGGCCCCTTAGGCGATACCTCTGTTTGGTAGTAGAGAGAATGTGGCAGCGATGCATCCGTTGGACTCTCAAGATGTGTATCTTTTGCGCCCTGAGATGGTTGCGATAATACATCTGGCCTCTTAGGCTGATCAGCTTCGATCTCAAGAGGTGTATCTTTTGGGCTTGAGATGAAGGTAGCTGCGTAGCATCTGATTGGCCCTTCTGCATCGTTGAATCAGTTTGACCCTTAGAAGAAGATTGTATCTTTAGTTGGCTGCTTGGACGTGGCGAGGATAAAGGTGGCCCATCACATAGAGTAATATCACGTCGATTCCAAAGAATAAATTCATTCGCTGCCTGTCCAAGTCGTGATATTCCCTCGGGTGTACTGTAGTCCAGTTCATAGTCAAGGTAGTTATTATCGATAATCGTGATCACTTGTACCTTGGCATAATCTAATGGGATAGGACTACAATGAAAGGTACATCCTGGAATCGCAAAAGCAGTGGCCACCTCTATTGTTTTGTTTCCTGTCCTTCCAATTGGAACGTGGAGGCGGCAAGGTGTGCTCTCCACTATATCATCAACAGAAAATCTCTGACCGGACGTAGAGGCTACGCTGCTCATGTTGCAACCTTGTGTTGGCGTCAATCCAATCGCTCGGATCTCAGTTGACACATTTCCGATAGCTTGTTGTTGTGCAAGCTGCTGTTGATTCTCTTTCAAAAGCTTTACAAAATTTTCCTTCAAAGATACCTTAACTTGAGCTTTAATAGTTTCTTTTAGGGTTCTCTTATACCTATCACATTTTTTATAACTTGCTGCATCTTGTGGGAACCCTTCTTTCCAGGACATACGTGAAGAGATTGCATGGACACGTCCAGGGTGCTCAGGATTGCCTAGAGCAGCAGTTAGTTGATCATTCTCTCTATCGGGCTTAAACTTTCCAGCCTTTTGATCAGCAACAATCCCCACAATTTTTTGCCTACTTCTACTGCTTGTGGTCGTTTGTATATGATCTGACCGTCTTCAGTTATCTATGACCGAGCGTAGATCCAGTTTTTGGTACGATCATCACAGCCTTCCAATGGATCAGGTCTCCCTAAAAAATATTGATTGCTTTTTAAATGCCATATCGGGTAAAGATGCGGTTTTCTTTCTTTTTGTCCCCTTACCAAATATGACATTGATGTTCCTCACCATTTCAAAGACAAGTTTCTCAGTGTAAAGTTTTGGAGTTGTATCTTTCTCAACTGTGTTATCAAACTTTTTTGATGACGGAAGGTATACATATGTTTTTCCATCCACACATACTACGCATCCTTGCCTCCCTTTTGTTTGTCCTGATAATGTAAAGAGACCAGGATAATCATGGATGGTAACAAATATAATGGCTCTTAGTGCAAAGTACTCTCGTCAAAACTCATCCCACATCCGGACTCCTTCATTCCATAGCATTGCCATATCTTCCATCAAAGGTTCTAAGAACACATCGATATTGATGCCAGCTTGTTTTGGGCCTTGGATAAGAATGGACAACATTAGGTATTTCTGTTTCTGACACAACCATGTTGGGATGTTGTACATTGTGAGGATAACACGCCAAGTGCTGTGTACGGTTTTGTTTTCACCGAAAGGATTCATGCCATCAGTACTCATTGCGAATCTTATATTGCGAATCTCTGTAGCAAACTCTGGATAGAGTAAATAAAAAATTTTCCATTGAGTTGCATCTGCAAGGTGTTGAAGCTTTCCTTCATTCATCATGCGCTTTTCAGAATGCCAACGCATGAGTTCGGCGTCCCAAGGGTTTGGGAATAAACGTTTCAATCGATCAATCACTGGAAGGTACCACATCACCAAGGCAGGAATTTTTCTCTTTGTATCCACCTCATCGGGCGTGTCATCACCAGTGTCTGGGCCAATAGGATTGTTCTTCCCTGTCGATTTTCTTGCGTTGCCAGCGTACACATGGTTGTAGCTCTTTTTGTAACGACTAATGTCGCATATTGGACACTTCTGTAGAAATTCATACTCTTTGCGATACAACATACAATGTTTGGGGCATGCATGTATTTTTTTAACACCTAACGAGAACAGACATATAAGCTTCTTCGCTTTATATGTGGTTGTTGGCAGTTTATTGGGTTTTAGAAGTATTTTCGCTAGCAGACTCAAAAGCTCTGTGAAACGACAATCAGACCATCCATTGCAAGCCTTAAACTTAAGAAGTTCAGGCACAACATGCAACATTGTAAACTCTTTTCTCGCATCCTTTTGTTTCCTCATATAAAAGGTCATTCGATGCTTTCTCCAATATATCTATATTATCTAGACCTCTCTCAACCCCCAAAGATATCAGCACCTGTGGTTCAACGTTACACAACATCTCTTCAAAGTCAAATGGAATTTCTTCATCATCGTCTTAAGCATCAGCAGTATCATCATTATCAAGTTTAGATTGATCGATGTTGTCTTGAACTTTTAAATCATCATTACAAGCCACTTGATTCATAATGGTATGTTCAAGATTTCTGCAAGATTTATCTATCTCCTCATGTTCTGTCCATAACATGTACATCTTTATAAAACCTCTCTTGATCAAATGTGATTGGATTACTAAAGTATTAGACGAAGCTATCTTGTTGGCACAATCGATATATGGATAAAATATCTCATTTCAACTTTCTTTACTCGCATGTTTCTTAGCACTTTGACAAATAAACAAACATTTTGAAGGTACTCAAGAGAAGGTCTTGGTGCATTATACATCTATGATCGATCTATTCTTTTTCTCAATCTATATATAAAGTAAAATGGATTGAGATAATTAATTATTTTTTAAGTAATATACATACGACTCTTAACAAATAAAAGACTACCATTAAAAAAATTAACTAACTACAAATAATCTCATAAGAATATAAAATATTAATAATCTCCGTGAAATATTGTAAAATCTAGTCAATTTAATAATCAAATTCACAAGAAAAATATCGTGTACATTGATGTCATATATATTTAAAGTAAAAATTAATCAACTAAACTGTAAATATAGGATAACAAAGGTAAGAGACATCTAATCTCATAGGAATATTAAGAGTCACCGCAAACATTATAAATTTTAGTCAATTGAATCATCAAAGTCACAAAAACCTTGAAAAACCCTAGATATTAGAAAATCAAGATTATATGGCTTAAATTGCAACCAAACTTCAATTAAATAGTTGGAGGAACATTCACATACCTCTAAAAACAAGCTCCACCACAAAAAAGATCAAAACTGTCCCTCCCGATCATCCAAACTCGCCTCGCCGCCCGCGCCGGGCCTCTGTTCTGACGGCGTCACAAGGAACAGGGCGCGGCGGGGCTGCCCCTTATATAGGGTAAGCTAATGCAGGCCGTGCTCTTAAAGGTGCGCTTGCATTAAGGCTCTTAAGCGGCATGTTAAGAACACCGTCTGCGAAAATGCCCTTAATGCAGGCGTCTCTCCTAATGAACTGCCTGCATTAAAAAAACTATTTGTGCAGGCGGTTTGTTAGGAGAGCCGCCTGCATTAGGAGCATTTCCGCAGGCGGTTGTCTTTCTCGGACCCATCTGCTACCTAGTACAGGCGGATATTTGTTGAAAACCGTCTGCATTTGTCCAGAGGGCGTCGAGACAAATGCTTTTTGTAGTAGTGTTGCTAGAAAATAGTGACACTGAAATCCTCACTTGTGTTCTTTGGTACCTTATGAAATGAAATTTAATAGAACAGATGCAACAACATATTCAGTAAAGACCCAGGAATGACTCAAAGTGCCTGATTCAAGGAGATACGCGTGTATCATTGCTGCTTTTTTTACTGGATGAAACATTATTAATACCTCTGGCACCAGTTCTAGCAAACTGTCATTCACAAAATATATAGATATAGCATCATTGCTTTCATTAGAATATGTACTACCTCCATTCCAAAATACAAGCATTTCTAGAACTAGTTAAAGTCAAACTTTTATCACTTTAAACTAAATAATAGATAGAAAATTACATTATTTGTAATATAAAAATATACTTTTTTGGAAGTTTATTTGTGATGAGTCCAAAAAATATAACTTTTATATGATAAAACATTATTAATTCTTTATTATTAATAATCAAAGTGAAAAAAGTTTGACTTTGACTAAACCCTGCATTTCGTTGACTAGTGGCCAGACAAATTTTACCATTGCCGATGCGCATGATTCACCCACAAATTAATTACGCAACATCCATTACACAATAAAGCAAAACTTCATTTGAATCCAATCACTACAAGAAAATGAATCTTTAGTCACCAAGTTTTAGTGACCAAGTAATTTGGTTACTAAAACTTGACAAGTAGTGACTAAGATTTAGTTTTTATTGTATATATACATTTTTAGTGACCAAGATACATGCTCATTGGTTGATAAATTCATTTAGTTACAAGGGTTTTCTAGTTGCTATTTAGTTTTAGTGACTAATATGTCCAATTGTTGGTTACTATATACATATAGTGACAAGGTTTTAGTGATCAAAATGCGACAAAAGTTTTTATTGATAAAATAGTTATAGTGACTAATATTACATATATAGTGACTAAATACTTTGGTGACTAGAAAATATTTTTCTTGTAGTAGTGAATATACACATCCGGATATAAGTGTTTTATGTAGTGTTTACCTATGTTTGAGTGGCATTCAGAATGAAGTCTCCAGCCTGGCAGCTAAGAATGGGCTACCCTTCTTCAACATGTCCTCTGATCTACGGTGGATGTTGACATGTTGGCATGTTCGCCGGTTAATTTATCGGCATATCATTGTCGTGCTGCTTGCTATCCAGAAGAATGAAACACTGTATCATGAGACACGTGTCCATTGCAAGATATCCTTGACACGGTTGATTTTTAACATTATCTTTTAATCATTTGTCTTATTCAAAAAATATGTTCAAATATGTAAAATTATTAGAAGTGCTTCAAATACTTTAATGATAAAGTAAATTACAAAAAATTATATGACATTTATGATACTTTTTTAAATAAAATGAATTATTAAAGATGATGTTAAAAGTGAACAATGTAAATATTTTAAAACTTGATAGAGTACTTATTTAGAATATGTATCATCTTGTGCATGCATATCCACCCTTACAAGCTACAGGTCAGTGCATACGCTCGTCAAAAGTGAAAAAATAGCTTATGAATATGATATGGTCGAAACTCCTAATATTATATCTAAGAGATCAATACAAAAAAAATATTTTTCAATCACTAAGCTAGATGATTATTATATATATATATAATATTATTCAATATAACTATTTTGTCACAAAAACCTTTGTCGCACTGTGGTCACTCGTTATATGTATATTGTGACCAATAATTGTATATGTTGGTCACTAAAATTATAGCAACTAAGGAATTATTGGTACATGGTGGTTTACTAAGAGGCCACGCATAGCAAGGTAGGCAACGAGCCACAAATATGTGCATCACCAAAGTTTTGAACCGGGCGGGCACCATTTTCGAGGAAGTGGTCTTTCCACTACACGATAACTGACTTTGCATGAATATGAAATCATAATAATTGAAAAAGGGTTTATATGGAGCATATTAGATTTTTCCTTTTTCCCATTTTCGTTGAAAAAGTAATCATCCCTTTGTCCTTTTTACATCTCTCTGAAACTTTGATGTACTCTCTCTGGTTTTAAATAGGGCCACCTGAGTTCCTGCATTTTTTTTACAACAATCAGTTGAAGTCATCAAAGAATCATTCAATCGATAAGAGTTTGTGTTGTCTTTCCCAAGTTAAAATCGTGCAAATGTTTCATTGATTGGCAGCGACATTGCAATATATAAGTCCTGTAGCTCAAGCGCGAGGACAGTCACATTTTTGCTCTTTCAAAATAATTCTGTTACATACCAGTACACCATTAGAAAGTCCACCGTATACAATGAAGGCAAGACGTAAAAAGGGCTCCAACTGATTATATAGACTGAAACGGATTGAGAACGCTCCCTGCAGCTACATGTTTGCATGCAGAATGCGAGGCAAGCTCTGGTTTTTTTTTTTTGGAAGTGAACAGGAGTGCAAGGCTCTACTGATTATATATATTAAAAACTCAAAATAAACAAAAGTTTATAGAAAGACAAAAGAAGATTACAAAGAAAAAGTGATCCGGGAGCCTGCACTACAGAGTAACCAACCACTCTTCAACTTTAGGGAAGTAAGATCTCTTCGCTCTGTGTAAAAGAAGCTTGGGGTGCGTTTGCTTCTTTACCGAAGTCTACCTTTCCAAAGTTCGGTTCACCGAAAATTTGGCTGTAGTTTGGTTTGACACCAAATTTTGGTCCGCCCGCAGGAATTTGGCGCTGGCTCGTTGCAGCACGCTACCAACGTTGGCCAGGACACAGGCGAAGTAAATGAGCGCCAGCGCTTTGGCAAGTGAGAGAAGTATGTAACATGTTTGCTCGAAATATGACTAAATATGACTTCAGACCCGCTCGCACGCTGTGTAGGTTTCACTTTACAGAATAACTGCTTACGCTTTTGTCTTCGCTTCGCGTAAAAAGGTTAATACGAGTTATTACTGTATTTCAGACTGAGTATTTAAATTGATCATCTCTCTCAAATTTTTAAGGTGGTACAAAAACTTTTATTGGGCTGGGTCGGATGTCACGTCCTCCCCTTTTACGACTCGATGTCCTCGTCGAACAGCTGACCAATTTACTCCGAGAGAACAGATGTATGGGATCGCTTCTCTTGGTCACTTCTGTACATATAGTGTCAGCATACGTGCCGTGGCCACGCAGGGTCATGCACACCGTATTCGCGCCCTGGCACTAACACGTTCGTAAAACCACGAGAGTTGACTCTGATACCATTATGTAACATCTTAGGTTTGAAATACGGCTCTAGACCCGCTCGGACGCTGTGCCGGTCTTATTTCACAGAATAACTGCTTACGCTTTCGTCCTCGCTTCGCGTAAAAAGGTTAACACGAGTTATTACTATATTTTAGACCGTGTATTTAAATTGGTCATCTCTCTCAAATTTTTGAGGTAATACTAAACCGCTTATTGGGCTTCTTGATCTCGTGGATGAGATCTTGTAAGAGGGAGAGTCGGCCCATGTTTCAAACTTGCAAAATTGGAATAAAAGTTTATGTTGAAACATGATTTTTGGCTGCGTTGTGGATTGGATTTTTCAATTTGGGACGGCATTCTGGGCCGCAGCCTTTTTTTTGCGCGGCCCAGGAACCGAGTGGCAGCCTGTCCCCAGCCTGGGGGCGGAGGCCGGCCAGGAACCGTCGGGCCACCAACCCCCGCTGTCCTTTTAAGCCGCGTGCCTCCAGGGAACCCTGTTCAGCGTCGCCCATTTTTCCTTCGCGCCGCGCAGCAGCACATCGACTCCGCTCCGTCGCCGTCCCCACGTCGTCCGTCGTCTTCGGCCGTCCCAAGCAGCGTCGACCTCGCCTCACCTGTTCGTGTCGCCTTGATCGCGTCGTCCACTCGTCCCCGACTCGATCCGTCCCTGCGCTGCCTCCGTTCCGCGAGTCTGTGTCGACTGCGCTGCCGTCATCGACCTCGTCGTCCGTGCCCCGACTCCGTCCGATCCGTCTCCGTGCCACGCCCCTTCGTCCGCATCTTGTCGCCGCTGTCCGCGTTTCCAACTCCGCGCCATCTTCCGCCTCGAGCCCTCGGTGAGCTACTGTGTCGCTCTCTCTCCGTGTCTGGGTTCGATTAGTTTCGGTGCGTTGGTAGCGAGTAGCATGTGCAGTGGGTGGCCATCGGTAGTGCAGCGTCTCGTGAGGAGAGTTAGAGGAGTTCGTTTTCCTCCGGTCAGCGAAGTCCTGTTGTGCAGCTTGTTCCGTTCGTTTTGTTCACCGAGCAGGTCGTGCGCTGGAGGTTGAAGAAGAGTGCGGGACCCAGTAGCAGCGCGCAGTAGGAGAGTTTTGAGAAGTGTTTTGCTGGACCGTTCGTCAGGAGCAGTGTATGTCGGTGCTGCTGTGGTCATTCGTCCGTCTAGCGTCGTGTTGTTGCCGTTCCTTGTTTTATTTGTGGAAGTTGGTGCTGTCATGTGGAACCAAGGAGAGAGAAGGAGGTTTAGCTTGGTCATCAGGCAGGCAGGAATCGTGGAGGAATGGGGCAACTGCATGGTCCTGTGGCTGTTGTCAGAAGGCCTGGCCGAGCGTCCTGTTTCCGAGAGCAAGTCTCGTGCAGAAGGAATCCCAAGCTTTCCACACTGGTTGAAATTTTTGTTTTGCAGTAAATCTTTGGAAGTTCACGAGGAATCGTTTTTAGTTTCCAAATCTTTCATAGGAAGTCCCAATAAATTCCTCTCGTCGAGATCTCGTGTAGAATCGTTCGAGGTTCGTTTTGGAAACGTTTAGCCTATTAATTTAAATTTGAATTTAATTATTCAAATTTAAATTATCACGTATCTAGTGTCTGATCCTGATCCTCTCTTCGTGTTGTTGTCCAGCTGGTGTAGTCGAGAAGGAGTATCGTGAGGCCGCTCAGTACGACGACACGGATCTTGACTACGATCCCGATTTGCCAGACAAGCCACGTTCTTTGACCAATCTTGTACGTAATTTTAAACTGCATGTTTTGTTTGAAACCATAATTTCTGTGTCCACTATTTTAAAATGTGCTAGCAACATTTTTAAGCCATGTCATTTATCTTTCCACATATATTGAGCTATAGGATTGCTTAGTATTATTATTTTAATTTATGCTTAGTCTTGCTTAGTTGCATATATTTACCATAGTTCACACTTGTCACTATAAAAATAGAATTTGTGTTAAATGCTTTTGAACTGTGGTTCAAATGCGTGAGTTTTACAAATAATTATATACTTACTATTTAGCAGGGGCAGCTGGGAGTATGAGGTGCTGGAGGATTTTTGAGAAGTCTCTATTAACGTATCTGTGGTGGGTATAACAAGAAGATCTGAGTTGGGATCTTTTCGTGAGTTTGGTTGTTAGAGTTGAGGTTAGAGAGAGTGCCTGCTCCGACAATTAAGGATCGAGTCCTTCGAGCTTCGTACCCTCAGTAGCTAACCATGCACACCACGCGACTCTGTATAGGCAGCTAGCTTGATTTTGAAGTTTGCCGAGACTAGTTGCTTACTCGTGGATTAGCGGTGTTGTATTAGTGTGGGTTGGATGGCGAGATCGAGATACCCCACATGATCAGTGGTAGGCTCCTCACAACTCCAGGGCCCGGCAGTGCAGGTGACTGGGATCCCTATCCTGAAGTACAGGTAATGCCAGTTAAAGCTTATGGATGGGTCTTGTGTGGTTGTTATAGCGAGAGTTGCGGTCGCGGTCTTTGCTATGGCGCCACATCACGTGAGTTCAGGTGCATACATTTGCAAAGTTACAGTTAATACGCATTGCCACGTTCTTTGGAAGGACACTTTGCAGAGTTACAGTCAATGCGCATTACCACGTCCTTTGGAAGGACACTGCCTGACATGTACTCCTCGTTGAGTAGTTTTATTTTCATCCCTTTATCTCTGTTTTAAATGTTTTGGACTCCGACCTTTGAGCTGTGGTCAAAATTGGAGATTACACCGGCATTTAAAATGAACCCTCGTTTGAGATAACGGAGATCCCTGCGAGGCAAAATAATAAAATTTGACTGTTTTGAAAATAAAACTTCTTGCATATTTTTTTTGAATATAAAATATTTTAAACTTGCATTTAGCACTTGAACCAGTTTTACCCTTGAAACTATCCTTTTGCATGCATCCATTGATATTGTTGTTAGGTAGTACGCGGTTTGCTGAGTATTCATACTCACGGCTTCCTGCCTTGTTGTTTTCAGAGGATAACTGCAGCTTTGACTTCGACTACATCTTAGTGCGTGATGAGTTTCTCCTACGCTCAGAGTGCCTGTGATGTTGGTGGTTCGCCGTTGCTGTTTAGTTGTTACTTCCGCTACCGCTTCTTTGAGGTTTTCTCGATAGATATCGCTCTGTTTTGAGATGATTCTGGCCTGCATGCTGATGGGCCCTTGAAAGATAAATTTCTAATAAGTTTGCATAATCTTGCTAAACTTTATTTTTCACATCTTGCTTAATGTTTTCGTTATGGTTTTTTGTTGATCGCTTGTGATATCGTGCTTGCTAACTTTTTGGGATTGGTAATGTTACGGAAGATCGGGCCTTATCGAAAGGTAAGATATCCCGGTCGTTACAAAGTAGTTCTTGTGCCATGTGGCAGCAGCTCATAGGTGGCACAAATTTTGAAATTTGTAGATTAGCATTCTTCAAACGATTATATCTCTAAAACGGTACATCTAATCTGTAGTATCTTTTCATTATCACATTTAAATCTATAAAATAAGATGTCATTAACTATTTTTATTTAAAAAATAATATATGACATGTGGGATCCATATGTCATAGGTACAAATTTGGTAAGATTTCGTAAAGTTGTAATCCAAACATATGTTTTCTCCCAATATACCCACAATTTGGTAAGGTTACAAACCAAATAACATTTCATTACCGATATTTAGTAACGCTCGCGATTTGATAATTCCAAATTTTAGTAAAGCACCTATATGTAATAAACCAAATAGACCCTTGGTTCTTTCATTTTAGGGGATGAGAGGCCTGGGGAATCGAGTCGCAAGCTCGCTTGATTTACTGGAGGCTCAACTGCTCGGTTTCAGGTGGCCACCTTTGTATCAGAGGTAGCTGACGACACAATTCCGCTAGCATTCGTTTACACGAATGTTGGGCTTAAATCTACAAGCTCGTGCAGCTTCTTGTCCAGCTCGTAGGCAGCAGACCTCCCTGGGCACTAAACGGCACATCCAGGTAAGGTTCCGAGCTCTGGTTCATAGGCGTACTCGAAAAGGATGATGAGGCATCTTGCAGCTGGGCACAGAGCGATGGGTTATCGAACAAGGGCCCCTGGCCATCCTAGCGGAGAGTGTCAGAGTATATGATAGGATTAGATAAGTATCCGGTCTGTTACGGTAGGTTAGATTAATTTTTATACTTACTCTCTTCAGGTTACTTAGGGTCCAAATCATGTACTCTTATATATACTGGCCCCAGGCCTCAATTCAATCATCAATCCATTCCACCAATCTCATTCTCCTACATGGTATAGAGCAAACTACGACCAATTCTGCTGCCCACCCTCCCAACCCTAGCGCTTCCGCATCGCACGCCCCCGAGGAGGTCTCCTACATGGTATAGAGCCAAACTACGACCCAGTTCTGCTGCCCACCCTCCCAACCTTAGCGCTTCCGCATCGCATGCCCCGGGGGAGGTCCATCTCTATGGTCTCCACTGGGGCAGCGCCTTTGTTTTGTCGGTGGATCCTATTGATCTAGCCGTCATTGCTCTCTTTGTCAGCCAGTAGCAAAATATAGAGGAATCCTCATGTGAAGCTACTGCATTTATTTTATTTTCTTTGATTTTTACTCGACCACTTATCGAGATTGCGTCGCACATCACCGTCGACATCACGAGCCTCTTCTCCAACATCGGCATCGACTTCTTTGGCTCGTGCTTCATGTGCGGCATTAACGGACTCGACGCTCAAGGGACGCCTTCACACGTCATCGTCCAGCTGCCTTGACAGCACACCTTTGCCTCCATCGTTGGGACATCCTCGACCATGGCGCATGTTACCGCACTCAACGTCGGTCTGATCAACCGACCACATGCGCGTGCCGTCGAGGCCGTGTACCCCACCTTTGAGCCAAGGACTGCTGTTGTGTCGCCTCCTCGGGCCACAGCATCGTTACACTTGTGTCTCTTCGTCGTTGCCTCTTCCTCGCCGTCTGTTGCCTACCTCGAGTACTACTGCCGCGCTCCTTCAGACAACCCGCCGCAACCTTTAACCGTCGTTCTACTTCGTCTTCATCCTCGACCACCACGTCCACATCGCCAGAGTCGCAGTTTCTACCCCGATCTTTCTTTGTCTACTCCGGCAACTGCAGGCTGCACTGACACTCTTCTCCTCGTCGCTCTACGCACCGCGACTGCTTTGGAGGCCTTCTCTTCCAATCCCCTCTGACACTGGTGTTTTATCCGTGATGGTCCCTACCTACGTACGCTCGGTACTTGCAACTCTGGTGCATGCCTTCGTCCCCGATGCGTCTTCGGGTCTGGCAAACCCGAAGCATGCCTCGTCCATGATGGTTCGACAACATCGACTTCGGCATCGACCCCCTGCCTCGACTGTTTCACTGTCCTATTCCAAGGAGCATCTTTGCGCACCCATCACTTTGGTGCTCTCCCTGTGCCTGCGGCATTATATGTGGTTCTTCGACATCGGCATCAACCTCGTTCGACCGCGGCTACCTGAAGCACGGAACTATTCGACCACGGCTACTCGTCTTCACTCTCGGTTACCTCAACATTGGCACAAGGGCTATCATCGTGTTGAGTGCTCTTGTCGGTTTCTTCTCCGGTTCAAGCGTCCACGATGCTCACGCTAGGACTGCGGGGGATGTTAGAGTATATGGTAGGATTAGATAAGGATCCGGTCTATTATGGTAGGTTAGATTAGTTTCTATATTTACCCACTCCGGGTTACTTAGGGTTCAAGTCATGTACTCTTATGTATACCGGCCCTTGAGCCTCAATACAATCATCCATCCTTTCCATCAATCTCATTCTCCTACAGAGAGCAATATAGTCATTGGTTTTGATCTTGACATGGTGTTTCCATGTGATGTAATATAGTGTATTTCACTCAGACGTTTGTTTAGCTAGTAACACTAAACTTTACTCGTGAGATAGATATGCCACCTGTAAGAATGGAGTATCTCTCAACTTATTCGTGTCGAAGTAATGGAATTGTTAATGGATTGACAGTAGCACATCAATATGTTTCACAAGAAAGTCCATCATGCACACATTGAAGTTACAATATGAAAAAGGGGCCACGACTCATATACAAATAAAAGGTTTAGAAACCTATCTTCAATCCTACATTTGCATGATTCAAGTTTTGGCTCACTATTTTTTTTTTTTTGGTAAAGGAGGCCCAGCGAATCGAGTCAGATGTTACTGTGTTTGGTGGCAGACAGGCTGCTCAGCTTCTCACGATGTATTCTGTAGTGTAGTTAGCCTTCAACGCAACGCAAGCCATTTACACCAAGGTGCAGCTCAACGCAAATGCAGCGTAGCTTTGAGAAGACATCTTCAACTCTCTCACAGCCATCGACTTACTGATGTTTATTTTGCTCATCATCATCATCACTACCAATTTCCATAACACCTCATTGAACATTGAACGTAGCTGGGAAAGCTAACAGTCATTTCATTTCATTTCTTCACAAGTTCTGCACCGGTAAAGTTAAAGAATTGAATCACGGATAAATGGTGGTGATGAGAATGGGATGCATCTGAAATTCAATCTGAAGCTGAAATAAAAGATCTTGGAAATTCCACTTTGACCACACTTTGACAGATCGAGAGTTTCGGTCCAAGAATGAAACCAGTATCTTCTGTTTGCTACAACACCAGAGCTTTGGCACCGCATGCACACCAACCTCTGTACTTTACCTTCTTTCATTCATTCATACCTACAGATGGAAAATCAGTTGTTATTAATGATTCATTACACTAGAGACATCAGGTCCGTTTATGCTCATGTACATAACCACAACTCCATAGATGTGTAGTAGTCTATGCACCCATGTGCTAGGAAAATTAAACTGCGCAACTATGGCTAATTTTGCTTAATACGGAATATTATTTTCAAGAGAACAGGAATGGGGGATGGGCACATGGAATTTGCAAGGGAAACTCGAGAATACATTGATCTCCCAGAAACGTAACATATTCAAGATTTGAGTTTGCTTCTGCATGTGTTACATAGTGTTTGTGTATTTTAATTACCACTCAAGTGTCTAACTAAAATATATCTGGGGACAGTCATTTTTTTACCAAACATTTAGGAACTGGTATACTGCTTTCTAATCTTGTCGGCCAGAACATGCACCTTATGCAAGTCGGTTAGTAGGTACAAATGCATATGTAACAGAAGTACTGCAGTTTTTTCTCCATGTAATTACTCAAGGGAAAGTTAGGATGTAATATAGTACAGTAAGATTAACCTCTAAACCTGTTTGTTCAAGAAAATGAATTAACTTTTCAAAAATCCCATCTAATTTTGAAAACTAGCTTGTTATTCTTTTAACTAAAAAGTTTTTGTCCATAAAAAAAAAGGTTTGTAGAACAACTTTATGTGCACCTATTACACCCCTAGTAAAAATAATGCAAATATTGATGGATTGCCAGAGACACATCAGTCGCCGGTATATATATAGGTGGCCCTCTAGCGCAGCAGTATCAAACAGCACTCGTATTCTTTCCCCTCTTTATGCCACTCTGTTGTATACGTACGACCACTTCATGCATATAGCTAGAACATGATTCATGCTTTGGTTCAATGTATTTTTGGGGATGGGAGGCATGGAGAATAGAGTCACAGGTTCACTTGCTTTCCTGTTGGACATGCTGCCCAGTTTCTGGTGACCCCATCGTTACAAGCAGTAGCCAGCAAAGGCTAAACGCTCTGGCTCGTTGCCCTGCCTGCCGTGTTTCCAGGGTTCTCGACTGCGCGTCTAGTCACTGACGAAGGCTCGGGCTCACAGTTGGCTGTGGGCCTACTCGATGAGCTGGCCTGGGAATTTGATGCGCAGTGGCAGCTCTAAACGTGGGCCAGCAACGGCCCGAGTCGCCCCAAGTGTCCAAGTTCCGCAAGATTGTCTCGAGCAGTACAGAAGTTAAGAAGGTGGAAGGCGATGATCTGATGGCACACACTCTGACTGAGGGTGTGTTTAGTTGAGCTGTGAGCTGTAAAAAAACTGTTTTAGAATATGAGCTGTGAAAAAGCTAAAAATCATTTGGTTAAAAGCAGCTGTGAGGTTGTGAAACTGCAAGAAAATATATATAGGGTATTATTATTATAGTTATATTACATAATTTTAATTACATATAATTATATATCACATAGTTGTAACTATAGTAATATATAATTATAATTATATTATATAATTACAATTATTTTATATAATTATGATATAGCTATAATTATGTAATGTAATTATAATTATATTACATATTTATAATTATATTAAATAATTATAATTATAATATAGCTATACTTATATTACTTATTATAATATAGTTATAATTATGTAATGTAATTATAATTATTTAATATAATTATAATTATATAATATTAACTGGCGCTCACAGCGGGTAAAAGCAAGTACAGACCTATTTTTACTTTTAAACTAAGAAGAAATCTACTTTCTGAGAAGAGTTTTTGTAAAAGTTCACCTCTTTGGTTGAGCTTTTTGACTTTTGTAAAAGTCAAAATCCAAAAGCCTGCCAACCAAAGGCATCCTGAGGAGGCCAGCCAGCGTTCTGCACTATTTCAGAGGGGGGGGGGGGGGGCTCAAAAAATTGTTTCTACCGCCTTGGAAAATAAGTGGAATTGAGATATTGCCATTTTCCAGCAGAGGCCACAACGTTGTACAAAAGTGTTACATATTGATCACGCTGGGTTTTTGTTCTCAATTTTATGCACCAAGTCTCTTGTTTTGTTTTTTTTACAAATTCAAGGGGCAGAGTGCCCCACCTTTTCATTTTCATTAACAACGCGTATATGTGGTAGTCACATGTCGGTTAGAAGGGTAATAGTATAGGAAGAGGAAGAGAATTGCAACACCTACAACAACACCACAACACAAGACACATCACTCACTAACGATAATTTACTTTTCACCAGCACAAGCCACAACAAAGTAAAGCAACCTTATTCCCTCCAGTCCATACAACCATATAGCCATGAACCAAAAAACAGATGACAATTGTGATTTACATTACCTTAGAGGGTCATCCAGTACACACGCGATCTACTTTAACACCCTTTAAGGGAAGGAAGTGATGTTCCATGGTTCATGATCTTCTGTCAGATAATAGTAACCCCCAATTTGGTGTAGATGCAACACAAAATCTATCCGGTCTAAAATTTACATGATTTGAACCCTACAATTATAGCATTATTTATGTTATAGTTATCAACTATGCATTGTACGTTTGACGTTGGCAGAAGGCTAATTCTTGCCTGTAAATCGAAGAACACAAGCAAGAACAAATTAGAAAGCAACACAAATGTGAAATCTAAATTAAGAACTGAAGTTGGCATCTGACAAATAGATTGACTGTGATATTGTACGAAAGTAGAATGACCTAAGCAAAATCCAACCCTAGTGGCGGTGGCTACTGATTATATAGGTCCTAAAGATGTCATAAGGGCACAACCCTAATCCTAATGAGCTTAGAAAAGATACACAGCTTAAATGCCAAAAGATAGTGTCGCAGCACTAGAACAGATTATGCATGGATGTTAAATGGTTATGCCAATACCCACTGAGTACAGTCTAATTTAAAGGTGAGACTGTTGTCGCTCAAAAGGTTATATTCTTATTTTTCTAAGCATATGTATAGAGTCCATATGGGACCTAGATGTCTGTTTTAATTAAGACAGCCCTTGGAATCCGATGACAATCCAAACTCGAGTTGGATTGTAACTCTCTGGAATTGGGCATCTCTTCCAAGTCTTGTGTGCCTCCAACCCTTCATGGTGTCCTCTAATTTGAGTCTCTCTCTACCGTGGTGGTTGGCCTGTTTGCATGTTTGCCAGTTTCGTCAAAATCAGCATACCATTCTCATGGTGCTTGCTACACTGAAGATTGAAGCGGCAGACCATGAGACACATCCACTGCAATATATCCTCTGACAAGTAAACGGTGAACAAGAGCCAAACAAATACTCTCTCTGGTTCTAACATATTTTTAATTCTTACATTACCTTTCATCATTGTCTGATGTAAAAAAAATGTTCAAATGTGTAAAATTTATTAGTTGTGTTTCAAATACCATTAATAATAAAAAGTGTAATAAAATATATTATATTTTATTATATTTTTTTAATAAAATGAATGATCCAAGATGATGTTAAAAGTCAACGGTGTCAAAATTTTAAAATCCAAGGGAGTACTTATTTAGAATATGTATAATCTTATGCATTTTTATCAACCCTTACAAGCTAAGGGCCAGTGCATACACATCAAAAGTGATAAAAATAATTTATGAATATGAATCTTAAAAAAACCTCAATCATTGTTCTGGTGTCCTCATATAATTAATCAAGGAGAGATAGACCCAACAAACCTATCCGGTTGAGGATCATCGGCTGCCTAATGGCCTATGTTTGCACTCACATTTTGAGATTCTAGCTACTTCTAGTAGTGCTATTGTAAATAAACAATAAAATTTTCATTCTAGAGTCCACTTTTTGAACCCCTCAGAACCCAGTATCTCCCAATCCACTCTCTACCCTTTTTATAACACACAACACACAACTCTAATTCACAATCTTGTAATATACTCCCTGCGTTCTGTTATTGATGTCCTTCCCGACCGGTTCGTATGGATTAAGGAAAAAACAAATTCGCGTTAGTGTACCCTCTTCTTTTTCACAATCGCGCAGCCCACGGCTGCCACCCTGCCCCGCCCTTGTGCTCCGCGCGCTCCCCAGTGTGCACCAAGTCTGCTGCGCCTACGCCTGCTGCCTCAGATCCCACCGCACCGCCACCACAGCCTAGAGCCTACCCACCGACACGGCCCGTAGCTCGACCAGGTCGCACCTGAGGCTTAGTTTGCTTGAGCTTCGTCTGCTGCAGCCTGCAGAGCAGCTCACAATCCACCTCCATTAGCTTGAGATTCGCCTTGGACTCTCCTGTTCTAGAACCTCCACCTGACGAGCGCTCAATATTGCACACCGCGTGCGAAGGACAGCGCTCAGAAGCGGCGTGGAGGGGAGCGCTAAGATGCGACGGCGAGGAGACTCGAGCAGGGGTAAGAAAGAGAAAAGCCATTCCGTTGAACACCGACAAAAAAAAAAAAACACTCGCGTAGTTGTCGGCAACAACATCAAAAAAGAAAATTGAGGGAGTACTTGTTTGTTTTATATTTTATATTATAACTTTTCACAATCTATCTTTTCTATGGATTTTCCCAATTTAATAAATTCTCATAAACTCGGTGAGACCCTTTCGAACAAGTGGTCTTTCCAGTACATGCCTTTGCATGAATATGAAATCATGATTGAGAAAGCGTTTTCATAGAGCATTTATATTAGATTTTCCATTTGTGATCATAGCCAATGGGGAGAATTTTGATTTTAATATTTAGATCCTGCCTCATCAATTTGCTTGAAAATATAATCATCCTTTTTGTCCGGTTTAGATCTCATTGAAACTTATACGTACTCCTGGATTTAAATTATTAGACCCAGTGGCGCATGTTCTGCCTGCTGTCAACAATTTAAAAGGAGTAGTACCGTGCCCACCAGAGCTCCTGCATTTTTTTTTTTGGCAACAATTAGAGTTGAACTCACAAAAGAATCATGCAAACAATAAGAGTTAAGGTCCTGCAGATATTGAGTGACTGGCAGCGACACAGCAATATATACTGTAGCTCTCACATTTTGTATCAAAGGGCTGTCACATTTTTTTTCTCTCTTCAATGTAATTCTGTTGCATACCAGTACACCATTAGAAATTCCACCGTACACATTGAATGCAAGACATAATTAAAAGGGTCTCCGACTGATTATATAGACTGAAACCGATTGAGAACTCTCCTTGCAGCTACTTGCATGTTAACATACAGAACGCGATGCAAGCTTTGGTTCTTTGATTTTTGGGGATGGGAGGCATGGGGAATCGAGTTCCAGACCCACTTGATTTGCTGGGGGCTCAGCTGCTCCGTTTCGTCCGACCGCTTCCGTACCGGTGGTAGCCGACGACACAATCCCGCTAGGATTCATGTACACGAGAGCAGAGCTCAAAACTAGTTCGTGCAGCTTGTAATGCAGGTTGTAGGCGGCAGACTTCCCTGGATACTAGACGGTTCAGCCAAGCATGGTTCCAAGATCCGGTTCATTGGCATACTCAAATAGGATGCCGGGGCATCTTGCAGCTGGGCGCATAGCGATGCATTATCTAGCGAGGGCCCCTGGCTATCCGAACGGAGAG
>BCLG01000091.1:290797-310242 GCA_001602295.1 Zoysia matrella
TCTTCTGTATGTGAGGCCCAGGTAATCGAGTCAATTGTTCACCGTACATGTTTTGTGGCAGATATGTTGCTCAGCTTCCCGCCTTGCTTTCTGTAGTGTAGTTAGCCTTCAACACAAGCTTTGAGCCATTTACGCCACGGTGGAGATCGACGCAAATGCAGCGTGGCTTTGAGAAGACATCTTCAGTTCTCTCATAGCTATCAACTTAATGATCTTGTTTTGCTCTTCATCACCACTACCAATTTCCAAAACACGTCATTGAACATTGAACAGCTGGGGAAGCCAACAGTCATTTTATTTTGTTTCATTTCTTCAAAAGTCCTGGACCCGGAGCGATGGAGAATTAAATCAAACATATATGGTGATGATGAGAATGGAATGCATTGGAAAATTGAGCTGAATCTCAAATAAAAGATCTTGGATATTCCACTTTGACCACACTTCGTTGAAAGAGTTTCGGTCCAAGAATGAAATCAGTATCTTCTGTTTGCTGCAGCACCAGAGCTTTGGCACCGCAGCACACAAACACCAGATGTGCAGTATAGGAGGCACCTCTGCAACTTACCTTCTTTCATCCATTCATACCTACGGATGGAAAATCAGTCGTTATTAATGATTCATTGCCCACATTAAAGACATCAGATCTGTTTAAGCTAATGTACATAACCATAACTCCATGGATGCGTAGTAGTCTATGCACCCATGTGCTAGGAAAATTAAACTGCACAACTAAGGCTAATTTTTCTTCATATTATTTGCGAGAGAACGGAGAAGGGGGATGGGCACGTGGAATTTGCAAGGGAAACTCGAGGATACATTGATCTCCTAGAAATGTAACGTATTCAAGATTTGAGTTTGCTTCTGCATGTGTTACATAGTGTTTGTGTATTTTAATTAGCACTCAAATGTCTAACTAAATTATACCTGAGGACACTCATTTTTTTTTTACCAAACATTTAGGGACTGGTGTACTGCTTTCTAATCTGTTGTCGCATTTGTTGGCCAGAACGTGTGCCTTATGCAAGTCGGATAGTTGGTGTAACTACCAGGTTTTTCTTACCTTTTGATAAGTCTTGATCTTCCGTGACATTGTCAATTTCAGGAGGTTGACAAGCATGACATCACAAACGATCAATCAAGAAACCATAACAGAAGCATTAAACAAGAATCGAGAATAGAAAATTAGTAAGGCAATACAAATTTATTAAAAAGTAATCCTCTAAAGAGGTCCATCGACACGCAGGCCGGAATCATCTCATAGCAGAAAGATCACTATCGAGAAATCCGCAGAAAAGCAGCAACGGTAGGGACGTCCTGACAGCGGCAGCGAACCTCTTCCACATAGGCACTCTTGAGCGAAGGAGCTGACTCACGGTCTGTCAGAGACGTAGTCGAAGTCGAAGCTGTGCGAATCCTCCGAAAACAACAAATTAGAAAGCCGTAAGTACGAATACTCAGCAAACCATGTACTATCTAACAACAATGTATGCATGCAAATATTTTCAAGGGTAAAGGCTGGCTCTAGTGCTAAATGCAAGTCTAAAACATTGTATTTTATTTTAAAGATGCAAGAAATTTTAATTTAAAACAGTCAAATTTTATTATCTTGCTCCGTAGGGATCTCTGTTATCTCGGACGGGGGTTCATTTTAAATGCCAGTGTAATCTCCACACCCGGCCACAGCTCAAAGGTCGGAGTCCAAAACATATTGAAATAGAGGTAGAGGGAAGAAAACAAAACTACCCAACGAGGAGCACAACTCAGGGGGTGTCTTTCAAAAAGGACGTGACAATGCGCATTGACTGTAACTTTGCAGAGTTTATGCACCTGGACCCACGAGAAGTGCCATCGAGAACAACTGTCGTAGTCCAGACGAACATACAAGACCCGTCCACAAGCTTTAACTGTAGTTACCCGTACTCTAGATAGGGATCTCAAGTGGCTACGTAATCGAGTCCTAGAGCTGTGAAGAGCCTACCACTGATCAGGTGGGGTATCTCGATCTTATATGGGGAGCCATAGCTCTACATCACACTAACACGTCACCGCCAACCCAAGGGTAAACAACCAGTCTCGACAAGCTTTAAGATCAAGCCACTGTACATACAGGGTAACGTGGTGTGCATAGTTGTTAACTGAGCGTAGAAGGCTCGAATGACTCGGTCCTTAATTGCCGGGGCAGGCACTCTCTCTAACCTCAACGCCAGCAACCAATAAGTCTCACAAAAAGATCGCAGCCCGGATCTTTCCGTTATACCCGCCAAAGATACGTCCACAGGGACTTCCTAAAAGTCCTCCAGCTCCACATATTCCATCCTGCCCCTGTTAAATAGTTATGTATAGTTATTTGTAAAACTCACACATTTGAATCACAGTTCAAAATTATTTAACACAAATTCCATTTTTATAGTGATAGATGTGAGGTAAAATAAATGCGACTAAGCATGGCTAAGCATAAAATAAAATAATCATTCTAAAGCAATTCTAGGGCTCATATTTTATGGAACGATAAATAGGCACGGCTTGGGAATATTGCTAGCATATTTTAAAACAGTTGGCATGCTGTGACATCTCGAATTTTAGGAAAAGTCTAAAAATACGTAATTCAAAATTTTTCTAACTTTCACCCTAACTACTTTCTTTTCACTTCTCACCTTTTCCTTTCTTTCCTATTTCAAAAGGTGAAAACCTCACTAAATTAAAACATATCTAAATTGAAGATTTCAGAATATTAAAATTTGAGGTGTGTCGAGTGTTTGACCCCCTTTTTGTTTTTCTTTTTCCTTCCGTTTATTTTCTTGTGTTCTTTTGAATTTCAAACTTATTTCAATCCTTTAAATTCTAAATCCGACAAACTTCTCTGAAATTGAAATTCATTCAATTCCTTCAAACCCAATGCTTGTGAATTCCTGTCTAATCGAATTCCTTGAATTCCAGACCCGCCTAATTCCCGTGAAACCTATTTACCTCATTCAAATTAATTTACTCCATTCAAATAACCAATTATCCTCCGAATTTCATAGAATAAAATCTATTCAGAATTTGAAGATAATCCTAAAACGAAAGTTGTTCATCTTAAAAGGTACTTCAACCTTCCAAAATTTCACGATTATTGGAGCTCGGCAAATTGACCTTTTGAAGGAAAAACAGAGGCTGCTGCTGAAATTCCGAAAAATCTGAAAATGGAAAAATCCGCGGGCCCCACTCGTCAGTGTTGTCTTCTTCCTCGGCACCGCCTGGCCAGGAGACCGCGCGGGCGTCGCCACACGCCTAGCCACGCGCCGAGCGGGCGCCTTTCACCTCGGACACGTGCTCCTCCACGTGTTCGCCGCTCTCACACGATGTTTCCCCGACTAAACTGCGAGCTCCTCCCTGCCGCCCTGCTCTGCGAGTTGGGCGCCGCCGTAATCCTCCTTTTCCAGCGAGATTCCTTCACTCCGGACCATCCCTGCACCACCGTCCCTACCTGCTCTCCCGATTGGTCTAGTAAACCCAGCTGGAAACCGACCGAAGCTGTGCTGCCGTCGTGCGCAGCCACCTTGCTCCGCCCTCTGCCAGTCGACGGCACAGCATAGCGCCCCTCCAGATCCTCCAAGGCCATGAGGACCACCACCGCACCTCCCTTGTGCTCCTCCGTAGGGACCCAAGCCGCCTCCGCTTGTGCTGTAAGCTGGCGCCGTGCGCCGCCGCCTTGCGCTGTAAGCTCACCGTCGCTGGTGCTCTCTGGTCCATCCCCGTCACACCTGAGACAGTGGGGAGCTTTGCCACGCTGCCCTGCCTCTCCTCCTCCAGAGCCCCAAGGCCGCCCCCGGCTCCTGCTGCGTAGCGCCGCACGCCGGTGCTGTGCGCCGCTGCTGTCTGGTGCCGACACTGCAGGGCGCCCCCCTGGCTCGATTGAGCCTGCAGTGCAGCACACCGCGCCGCCCTCTCCCTGTTCCGCCCAGAGACCGAGGCCCTCCGGCCGGCTTGCCGCCAGGACGTCGGCGAGGCCCACGGCGACAGCGTGGAACGGCCTCCCTGCTGCGGTCCACCGAGCGGTGGACAGGAGCCACGGCTCCAGCAGCCCTGGTAAAGGACTCCGTTTTACAGAGAAGCCCCTCAAATTTGTGCATAAAGTATTAGGTTCAGTAATTCTTACACAAACCCCCATGATCTTCGTTCTTATTACAAATTAGGTCTACCCATGTTTACACATAAGGCCCTAGGTCCAGCACATCTACACATGAACCTAGAGCTTCTTACTTTTGCAATTAGGCATGTAAAACTCCTAGTAAACCCGTTTAGATCCTTGCTCTCATGCGTTAAGGATGGCGTGTGCCACCCGCCAAAGACACAGTTGCCACCTGATCCGTTCACACATGTCCTGAAGCTCGGACACGGACACCTTTCTGTGACCCCGAATCGAGCTTGGACCCGGTCACAATCTCATGACCCCGAGCCGGGTCACCACTAGCCTCGGACCTCATGTCCACGAGCTTGGACACGGTCACGCTTCTGTGACCCACAGTCGGGTCACTACCGGACTCAGAGGACGTGTCACAGTTTTCACGTGTCCGCGTGTCCATGGACACGATCACAGTTCCCATGTTCACGGACACGTTACAGTTTTCACGTGTCCGTGTGTCAACGGACACGATCACAGTTCCCGTGTCCACGGACACGTTACAGTTTTTACGTGTCCACGGACACGTCATGATTTCAAGTGTCCACAGACACGATCATAGTTTTCACGTATCCACGGACACGTCACGATTTCACGTGTCCCCGTGTCCACGGACATGATCATAGTTTTCACGTGTCCACGGACACGTCACGATTCCACGTGTCCACGTGTCCACGGACACGTTACAGTTTTCCTGTGTCCACGTGTATCACAGTTCTCAGGTCCACGTGTCCACGGACAGTTACAGTTTTCACGTGTCCACGTGTCCACGGACACGATCACAGTTTTCTCGTGTCCACGGACATGTCACAGTTTTCACGTGTCCACGTGTCCACGGACACGATCACAGTTCTCGTGTCCACAGACACGTCACAGTTTTCATGTGTCAACGTGTCCACGGACACGATCACAGTTCCCGTGTCCATGAGTCCACAGACACGTCACAGTTTTCCTGTGTCCACGGAAACCCTGAACTTTCCCGTGTCCACGAAAAACCCCGAACTTTCCCGTGTCCACGAGAAACCCCGAACTTTCCCGTGTCCACGGAAACCCCGAACTTTCACCCTCACGTGTCCACGAATCCCCGAACTTTCACAAAACCCCGAACTTCCACTCTCACGTGTCCACGAATCCCCGAACTCCCACAAAACCATGAACTTTCATTCTCACGTGTCCACGAATCCCCGAACTTTCACAAAACCCCGAACTTTCACTTTCACGTGTCCACGGACATGTCACAGTTCACGTGTCCACGGACACGGTCAAAGTCCACGTGTCCACGGACACGATTACAGCTCATATATTCACGTGTCCATGAACACGTCACAGAACTCTGTGTCCACGGAGAAATCCCTGATTCTGGACACCCGTGTGTCCAGGGGCTGTGGACACACGCCGAACCACGTGTCCACATGATTTTTCCTTGATTCTAGACACGCAGGTGTTTAGAGGCCGTGGACACAGGCCGAGCCATGTGTCCATGCAGCCTTTGCCAGTTTTCGGTCACAGACTACCTGGCAACATCCCCACGAAGTTCGTCCCCTGTTTCATGCCTGCACACACACCTGACAACTGTGGATATATGTCGGGTAGCGTGTCCACGGGGGAGATTTTCTGTTTTCCATCGTGAACACCTTGTTCGTCTCACCACCTCTACACCTAAACTAAGTTTTCAGTGATCTTGGTGCCATTGGAACCATTATCTCAAGCTCCATCACATCGAATCATCCAAACCTCAGCCAACCTCTGGCCTTGCCGATTCGCTTCTATAGTAAGTCCTTCGCCGAGTTTAATCGTGTTCCTTCTTTTGTTTTATCGTTGTTAGTGCAAGTCTTTAGTTATGATGCATTCTAAACATAGATTTATACTAGCTAAGGCACGCCACAGCATAGCATAACCCCATTATTTAGCACACATTAGTATGCGCACCCATGTTAGCACTAAATAACCTAACTTAAAATTAGAATTATAAAATTAATAGTTAAACACTAATAACTAAATATTAGGAAGTAAGTGAACACTTTATAGTTAGCAACCTATAAGTAACCATTGAACATCTAAAGTAGTACATTCATATAGGTATAAACTAAATAACTAACCGTAGCAATATGCCCATCACCACATCACAGTTAATGCCATATATTTAGTGTAGGAGTTCAATTGTATAGTAGAATCAAGAAATACTCACTAGAAAGTATGTGTAACACATCAGTACACGCTAGTGCACGTACCACCTACTAGCACTAACGACGTAACTAAATAATTAATAGCTAAATACTCGACCACCTACGGGCATGTTAGAAAGTAAGCATAAATTAATCAGAATACTTATGTATTTCACTTTACATCGGTACACACCGGCACACGTGCAATCTTAAGTTGCGCTCACATTCGAAACCATGATACATAGATATAAGCACAGGCCAACGATAAGTGCAAGTGCACAATGTACACGGATAACTCAGGTCATGAGCCATGACATAGAAGCACGCACAAAGCACTCATGATATAGTTTAATCACTAGGTATCAATCAGAATAACACTAATGGGCAACAAGTAATGAATGGTCCTAAATTAAGGTCTACATAAAATGATGTACTGTTCACAGGACTACACATGCACATGCCTCTCTAATAGCCATGCTGGTGGGCCTCACCGCTCCTCGTAATAACTAATCACCGCATCATGCATGACTTGCCCTAAGTTTTCCTCGTGGTGTTATCTGGTTCTTAATTGGAGTTCTTTGGATTTTATCGCTCCTTCTTAAGTTGTGTTTCTTTCGCAGTAGTTTTATTAGGCTTTTCCTTCACGTAGATAACACTGAGTGTAAGGAAGAGTCAAGCCTCAAGAGGGACCAGAAGGTCTACGTATGAAGAGAAGCTCGTAGATTGGGCGCGAAGCTAGAGATTGAAGATTGAGATCTTGAAGAAGAAGCCTTCAACCTCAAGCTTGAAGATTAAGGAATTTGCAGGCAAGCTCTAACCTCATATTGGAACCTATAATTTGCTAATGCTCCAATAGTTCCTATTTATTTTGCTATGCATAATATTTTGGTTTGAAACATTGTGTTAGTCATAATCCTACTTGTTCTTAGGTATTTATATTTATGTCAGTAACTTGCTATATAGATATGAATACCTTCCTTGAAAACCATTGAAGAAGTGTCCTTGATAGCCATAGGGATTCCGTTCCTAGATAATTTTACGGAATGGATATTACCTTGTACTAGATCTGCTTAGGACCCCATTTACGGTGCTCCGCACCGCCGCACCATATACTATTAACTTGCAAAATGAGTTGAAAGAGTTTGGTGGTGTGAGTAAAAATAAAAGGGGGCGGAATTAGAACAACTGGTGCTAGGTGAAGAGGGGATGTTTCTGGCCGTGGGGTGGGGCTCACCTGAGGTGATGGTGATAGGTGTGTAGGCTTCGCTGTGGTCCACCTGCCGTGGACGAGACCGCCACCCCTGCCATATAAGGACCGGTTCGTTAGCCCTCGACTTGGTAATTCCCGTGCAACCACAGAACCTATATATTTTGGGCAGGACTTATTCCCTCTACGTATTCTTTCCACATCGAACCACTGGGGGGTCAGTAGTGAAGACACAAGGGAACAGGAGAAGGGCGTGAGATAACTCGCTGCCTGGCCTTCGACGGTAATTGCCCGCGTCACGGGAGCGTAAGCCCACGGATATAGCCCCTGGTTTGGTAATACCCGAGGATTGGAGGGGACCAGAAAAAGGCGTGAATGTTGTGGATATTCACGACCCGGCTCCGGGAATATACCGACGCGTCATCGACGGCCTGGAAAACCCCGAGAGATGGCCCCTGTTTGCACCTTGGGTGGAATCTGTGAAAAACTACGTAGATGTGGGATGGACGTTATGCAACTCTAATGATCAGGAGTAGCATAACCTGTGGGTACAGCGTACAACCTCTGCAGAGTTAAAAATCCTTCCGGATAGGCCGTTGTCACGGTATTGACATGCTTCTGTTCGGGCGCCCTACGATTAGATTTTCTATACTGCCTTGAAGTGTGAGTGGGTGTAGCTACCCGTGCTTTGGAAAGTGTCTGGAGGGGATAGTGAAGGCCCTTCCAGTTAAAAATTAGGGAACTGGTGGGAACGGTTTGTACTCCTCCAGATCCAACTTATTAATATATGGAAAATAAATGCTTTCACTCCCTTTTAAAATCTTCTGTAGTGAACCTTACATAAAACTGGCTTTTTGGCAACATGGACCGTGCTGTCTCATCCTTGCTACAACCAATGTGCATCTGTATTTATACCTTTGCTTAGTGTTGGAGCTTGCTGAGTACCTTATGTACTCACCCGCCTGCATTTGTGGTTTTAGACAGTGAGGATCGCGTAGGTGTTGTGCTAGTTTTGTTCTGCTTCCCGAGTCTGCTTGTGGATTTGGGCCCTAGTGTTCGCTGCCTGCTCTGCTTTTAGTTGGTCAACCGGTGTAGGATCGTAGAGATCCTCATGGTGTGGCCACTAAAAGTCCTGTCTCAGGTTAGTTTTTCCTTTCGAAGTATGCTTTCGATATGCATTCTGTTGTGTTGTGCGTATCAGCTACTGATCCAGGGACTAATACGTGTATCACAGTGCATTTCGGAAACGGGGTGCGCGACACATGCAAATTAAGATTGCAAACAAAACATGTAATTTAAAATACTGGATACAAGTGTGATCAAAGAACGCTACTTGACTGGCAGATCGGGGTCGTAGTTGAGATCCGAGTCGTCGAACTGAGCAGGCTCACGGTCACTCCTCGAGGTCACCAACTAAACACAATACGAACAGGGGTGAGACACTAGGTACGTGACAATTTAAATTCGAATAATTAAATTCAAATTTAAATTACTAGTCTAAACATTTCCAAAACAGACCCCGAACAGTTCTATACGAAGATCTCAACGAAAGATTTATTGAGACTTTCTAGAGAAACTTTGAAGATTAAATAGAATTCCCACGGTACAAAAACAATTCCAAGCAAAAAGGAATTCCTAAGCTCCAACTGAAACCCGTGAGCTGCAGGCAGCCTCTGAACCAAGCACCACCGAGGACCTCACACACTGTAAGTGCTACCTGGCGCAAGACCAACTCGATAGAACTCACTGACACCGGGCCTAGCAACCTCTTGATTCCTCAACAGCCCGCTGGTCAGACACACAACACTCTGCCTCCTAGCACAGCACCGAGCTCCTGCAACTGATCGAATCGATTCACAGCGTGGGGCACTGCTACCTCTCTCTCTCTCTCCCTGCGGTCTCACTAGCCAGCAGCTTCTTCCTCAATGGATCGTAGCACTCACAGCACTAGTTCAACGGATAAACTCCTACCTGCGCGACTCGAATCCTGCGATACTTGAGAAACGGCGCACTGGTCTGACGCTCGACATCGACCCGACTACACGCACCTGCGTATAGGCTAGGAAGCTATTCTAACTGACCAAAGACAACAAGGAAACGGAGGTTTGAATGCTCACCGCAGCTTGAACTGACAAACTCTGGTGACTGCGGACGGCGAAGCGGACGAGGCAGGGCGATCGGGACGAAGCAGCGAGGTCAACGAACGGAAGACGAGCAAATTGATGAACGGAAGACGAGCAGATCGATGAACGGAACAAAGCGGAGCCGACGCAGCCCGACGAACTAGACGGGGACGAGGTCGATGTGGTACAGGGATGCGAAGCCGAGCGATCAATGGAGTCGGGGAACGGCGCGACGCGGACGGAATAGTGTTGGCGCAGATCGACGAAGACGGCCTGGGGACGGCGCGTGGAGTCGAGACGAAGCGGCGGCTTTGATCGCCAGGCGCGCCCGAGACACTGGCTTGTGAAAGAGGAAAGAATGGGGTTGTGGGGGGAAACAGGCGAAGCCAGGTTGAAAATTCACCGGGGTCATTAGACTCATAATCCATATTTAAACAGTATTTTACATTAAAATTACAAAAATTCATCGGTGTCAGCTGACACCGATTCCAAGCCTTAGCTCCGCCCCTGGGGGAATGGATAAGAGGGAGAGGGTGTTTATATTACGAGGATTAACTTGGGATTGAAGAAAGAAATTGTTACCTACCGATCCAATGGTTCACGGTTATTTTCCGCGATCCAACGGTCAAGGGTGGTTGGGTTTCCAAATAAGGTGGCCCGAAAGATTTTTAGCCCAAAACCAAATCTCACAGACTAAAATGATCCGGCGCTGAATTAAAAGAAGGAAATTCAAATTGAAAAGGTAGAAATTCGGGGATAACTGCTTCATTTGAATTCATTGAAATATGGGGTTGTTACAATAGGTACAAATGTACTCACTCCGTTCTTAAATTGATATCACCATTGACTTCTATTATCAACTTTGACCATTCGTCTTATTAAAAAAAAATCAAATGTGTAAAATTTGAAGTGGTGATTCAAGTAACTCTAATGATATATCAAATTATAACAAGATATATGATATTTATAAAAAAAAATAATAAAATGAATGGTCGAAGTTGATGTTAGAAGTCAATGGCAACATCAAGTTAAGAACGGAGGGAGTATGTAATAGAACTGCAGTTTTTCTCCATGTAATTACTCAAGGAAAAGTTAGGATGTGATATAGTACCGTGAGATTATCCTCTAAACCTGTTTAGTTCAAGAAAATGAATGAAGTTTTCAAAAATCCCCTCTAATTTAATTTGAAAACTAGTTTGTTATTCTTTTAACTAAAAAGGTTTGTCCATAAAAAAATAAGTTTGTAGGATAACCTTATGTGCACCATTTTACACCCCTAATAAAAGTAATGCAAATATTGATGGATTGCCAGGGACATGCCAGTCGCCGGTATATATATAGGTGGCCCTCTAGAGCAGCAGCAGCACTCATATTCTTTCCCCTCTTTATGCTACTCTGTTGTATACGTACGACCACTTCATGCATATAGCTAAAACATAAGTCATGCTTTGGTTCAATGTATTTTTGAGGATTGGAGGCATGGAGAATCGAGTCACAGGTTCAAGTGCTTTACTGGTGCACAAGCTGCTTGGTTTCTGGTGACCACGTAGTTACAAGCAGTAGCCAGCAAAGGCTCAATGCTGGGTGTCATTTACACGACGGCGGAGTTCAAGGCTACCACCTACGGCTCGTTGTTGCCCTGCCTGCCGTGACACATGAGAGACATGGACACACAGGCTGCAGTGTTCCCAGGGCTCTCGACTGCGTGTCTAGTAAAACTGACCAAGGCTCGGGCTCACAGTTGGTGGTGGGTGTACTCGAGGAGGTGGCCCGGGATTTTGATGGCCAGTGGTGGCTCTAGATGTGGGCCAGCAACGGCCCCTAGCCGTCCCAAGTTGCCAAGTCCCGCAATATTGTCTTGAGCAGTACATGAGTGGAGAAGGTGGAAGGCGATGATCTGATGGCACACACACTGACTGAGGAAGCCAGCCAGCGGTCAGCTCTATTTCACAGGGGAGGGGGGGGGGGGGGGGGCGCAAATGTTTATACCGCCTAGGAAAATCAATGAAATTTAGATATTGCCATTTGCCAGCAGAGGCCGCAACGCTGTACAAGAGTGTTACATTGATCACGATGGGTTCTTGTTCTCAATTTTATGCACCAAGTCCTTTGTTTTTTTGGAAATTCAGGGGGCAGAGTGCCCCACCTTTTCATTTTCTTTATCGGCGTGTATATGTGGTAGTCACATGTCGGTTAGAAGAATAATAGTATAGGAAGAGGAAGAGAATTGCAACACCTACAACAACACCACAACACAAGACACATCACTCACTGACGCGCGATAATTTACCTTTCACCAGCACAAGTCACAATAAAGTAAAGCAACCTTATTCCCTCCGGTCCATGCAACCATAGAGCAATGAACCAAAAAGACAGATGACAATTGTGATTTACATTACCTTAGAGGGTCACCCAGTACACACGCGATCATACTTCAACACCCTTTAAGGGAAGGAAGTGATGTTCCATGGTTCATGATCTTCCGTCAGGTAATAGTAACCTCCCGAATTGGTGGATGCAACACAAAATCTATTCGGTCTAAAATTAACACAATTTGAACCCTACAATTATAGCATTACTTCTGTTATAGTTATCAACTGCGCGTTGTATGGTTGACCTTGGCAGAAGGCTAATCTCGCCTGCAAACCGAAGAACATAAGCAAGAACAAATAAGAAAGCAACACAAATGTGAAATCTAAATTAAAAACTGAACTAGTTGGTGTCTGACAAACAGCTTGATGGTGATATCGTATGAAAATAGAATAATCTAAGCAAAACCCAATCCTAGTGGCGGTGGCTACTGATTATATATTAGAGGTGTCATAAGGGCACAATCCTAATCCTAATGAGCCTAGAAAAGATACACAACCCAAAAGCCAAAAAATAGTGTCACACCATCAGGACAGATTATGCATGGATGTCAAATTGTTATGCCAATTTGGAGGTGAGATTGGTGTCACTCAAAACTGTCTGTTTTAATTAAGAAAGCCCTTGGAATTCGACGACGACCCAAACCCAAGTTGGATTGGAACTATTTAGCATTGGCGTCTCTTCCAAGTCTTGTGTGCCTCCAAGCCTTCTCCATGATCTCTTGATCCAAAGTAGTGTAAACATATGTTTAGGAACGTAGTAAGCCATGCATGTTTTTATCTAGACGTTGCCTAGGTTAACAAGAATGAAATCTAGCCAGGCTATTAGTGGGCTACCCTTCACGGTGTCCTCTAATTTAAGTCTCTCTCTACCATGGTGGTTGGCCTGTTTGCATGTTCGCCAATTTTGTCAAAATCAGCACACCATTCTCATGGTGCTTGCTATATTGTAAGATTGAAGCGGCATACCATGGGACACATCCACAGCAAGATATCCTCTGACAAGTAAACGGTGAACAAGAGTCAAACAAATACTCTCTCCGGTTCTAACATATTTTTAATTCTTACATTACCTTTGATCATTGTCTTATGTAAAAAAAAATTGTTCAAATGTATAAAATTTATTAGTCGTGTTTAAAATACTTTTAATGATAAAATAAAGTATAATAAAATATATTATATTTATTATACTTTTTGAATAAAATGAATAGTCAAAGATGATGTTCAACGGTGTCAATATTTTAAAATGGAAGGGAGTATTTATTTAGAATATGTTTATGAACCCGTACAAGCTACAGGCTAGTGCGTACACATCAAAAGTGATAAAAATAATTTATGAATATGAATCTTAAAAAAAAGACTGGTGTCCTCATAATATTATATCAAGGAGAGATGAACCCAACAAAGCCTATGCAGCTGAGGATCTTCGGCTGCCTAATGGCCTATTGTTTGCACTACAGATTTTGAGATTTCACTTCAAGTAATGCTAGTGTAAATAAACAGTACAATTTTTATTCTAGATTCCACTTCCTGATCCACTTGAGAATCTATTATCTCACAATCCACTCTGCACCTTTTTTTGTCACACACAACACACAACTCTAATTCACAACCTTATAATATACACCCTCCGTTCTGTTATCGATGTCATTCCCGACCGGTTCGTATGGATTAAGAAAACAACGAATTCATGTTAGTGCCCTCGCTTCTCTTTCACAACCGTTCAGCCCACGGCTGCAACCCTGCCCCGCCCTTGTGCTCCGTGTGTGGTTATCTTTCTTTTGGGTCTAGGAGTGTAGATCCGAGAGTTTCTGTGTCGGTAATAAATCTGTGGTTCGGAGGTGGTCAATACCTTCGGATCCGGTCGCCGGAGTCGAGAAAGACGATCCGGCCATCTGCCCTTTGTCGGTGCGGTTCTCTGCGCTTGGGCAGCGTCGGTCGATGGAGAGGGCAGTGGCGTTAGAGTCACGGCGACGTCATCGATCTCCCGGTGACGGCGGTCGTCGTGGCGGTGGTGCTTCCCGTCGGCACAGCGCTCCCTCACAGATCGGGTTTAGGAGTGTCGGTGGGGTGCGGCGGTACGGACGAACTTAGGTCATGAGTTCCGGCCGGCCCTCCACCTCTATTTATTGTGGCGCTGGCGACAGGGGCCCACCAGCCATAATGGGCTGGGCGTCCCCGATCAGGGCGCGATTAGGTCAAGGGCCCATTAAGGCCGTTGGGCCAAAATGGGTGGAGATCAATTTTCAACATTCTCCCCCTTGATCTCACTTTATACTTTTATCTTTATTACTTTTTAACTTCACTCATTCCATTACAGATTAATGCATAGAACTGTCTCATCGTCACGATCAATCGCCGATAGACTCAACAGCTACTGTACATTTGTACATTTTTATGTTCTGAAATAGTTACTATACATTTTGGGCCATCTTTTAGTTCAGGAATCACAGGCTTTCCTTTAAACCCATGCCGACAACATGTTCAATAAATACTTTGGGTGGTAAGCCTTTAGTAAGCGGATCCGCTAGCATTTTTGCGGTGCTTATATGCTCAAGACTTATGATTTGATCCCAAACTTTATCTTTCACAACATAGTACTTTATGTCAATGTGTTTGGCAGCACCACTTGACTTATTATTGTGTGCATACGTTACTGCGGGTTCGTTATCGCAGTACAACTTAAGTGGTCTATAGATGTCGTCAACCACTTTTAAACCGGGTATGAACTTTTTAAGCCAGTTCACCTGCCCCGTAGCCTCATAACATGCAACAAACTCGGCATACATTGTGGACGATGTAGTGACGGTTTGCTTTGAGCTTTTCCACGAAATAGCTCCTCCAGCGAGAGTAAACACATATCCGGATGTAAACTTTCTATCATCTCCCGCATAATCAGAATCTGTATACCCCACTATATGGAGTGAATCTGATTTTCTGTATGTCATCATGAGGCCTTTCGTTCCTTGCAAATAGCGCAAGACTTTCTTTATCAGTTTCCAATGCTCTATTCCAGGATTGCTCTGGAACCTGCGAAGTAACCCGGTAACAAATGCTAAGTCAGGGCGTGTACATACTTGAGCATACTGTAAGCTTCCGACAGCTGAAGCATATGGAACCGCTTTCATTTGATCGATCTCATATTGGTTCCTGAGGCATTGAAAATCCTCATATCTGTCGCCCTTGACTATAGGTGCAGGTGATGGACTACATTTATGCATACCATATTTCTTTAATACTTTCTCTATGTATGGCTTTTGTGACAGTCCCAATACCCCTTTGTTTCTATCTCGGTGAATTTCAATTCCTAGAACGAAAGAAGCTTCACCAAGATCTTTCATATCAAAGTTAGAGGACAAAACCTTCTTCGTCTCCAGTAGCAGACTGACGTCACTACTAGCTAGTAGGATATCATCCACATACAGGATTAAGGAGATAAACTTTCCATCTTTAAACTTTGAATAAACACAGTTGTCCTCTATATTTCTTTAAACCCAAATTTCTTTATCGTGCTGTCAAACTTCAAGTACCATTGTCTTGAAGCTTGCTTTAACCCATAAATCGATTTCTTTAGACGGCATCCCAGTTTTTTACTTCCTTTCATAACAAAACCTTTCGGTTGTGTCATGTAAACATTTTCCTCTAAATCCCCATTTAGGAATGCTGTCTTTACATCCATCTGATGTAACTCTAAATCATAATGAGCCACTAGTGCCATTATGATTTTGAAGGAATCTGTACATGAGACCGGAGAAAAGGTCTCATTGTAATCAATCCCTTCTCTCTGAGTAAAGCCTTTTGCCACGAGTCGTGCTTTATATCTTTCTACATTCCCTTGGGAGTTGAGTTTTGTCTTGTAGATCCATTTACAGCCTACTGTTTTGGCTCCTTTAGGAATTACTTCTAAGTCCCAGACTTTATTAGCTTTCATGGACTTCATTTCTTCTTCCATGGCCTCAAGCCATTTTGAAGAGTTTTCGCTTCTCATAGCTTCTTCAAATGACGTGGGATCATCCTCCATTTGAAATTCTTCTGTCTGATAAACTTCATAGTCATCAGAAATAGCTGATCTTCTTACTCTTTGAGACCTTCTCGGGGCCTCTTCATTCTGTACATTTTCTGTTTGAGGCTGTTCTTGCTCCCCCTCATCTGTGGCAATGGCCTCTATTGGATCCTGAGGAACAGGTTTCTCATTCTCATTCATTGTTACCACAGGAAGAAAAATAACAGGTGCTTGTACCACAGTATCTCGTACTGTCGGTGCAGGGACAGCAGATAGTGTAAAGAATGGCTCTTGAATCATCGGAGTGGGCGCATAAGCCCGCTTCTCTTCAAGGTCAATCTCTCGAGCTACCATGCTCCCCCTCATCATCTCATCCTCTAAGAAAACAGCGTGTCTCGTTTCTACAAACTTTGTATGTCTGTCTGGACAGTAGAAACGATAACCTTTTGACTTTTCTAGGTAACCAATAAAATGGCAACTCACAGTTTTGGGATCTAGTTTTCCAAGATTTGGGTTAAATACTTTAGCCTCAGCTGGGCTCCCCCACACTCGTAAGTGGTTTAACGAGGGAACTCTACCTGTCCACAATTCGTACGGTGTTTTCGGCACCGACTTATTTGGTACTCTGTTAAGAATATGAATGGCGGTTTTTAACGCCTCCATCCACAAACTCAATGGCAGTGTGGAATAGCTCATCATGCTTCGCACCATATCCATCAAGGTACGGTTGCGTCTTTCAGCTACTCCATTTTGCTGAGGTTCGCCCGGTGTAGAATACTGGGTCACTATTCTATTTTCCTGTAGAAACCTTGCAAAAGGTCCAGGAACTTGTCCATACGGGGTATGCCGACCGTAGTACTCCCCCCCACGATCAGATCGGACTATCTTTATCTTTAAATCGTGTTGGTTTTTAACTTCAGCCTTAAATATCTTAAATTTATCCAAGGCTTCATTTCTTTCTTTAATTGGATAAATGTATCCATATCGGAAGTAATCATCCGTAAATGTTATGAACGAGTCATAACCATCTATACTCTTCACAGAAAAGGACCACAAATATCCGTGTGAATAATTTGTAGAACTCCTGTGCTTCTTTTTGCATCTTTCTTAATTTTCTTTACATATTTTCCTTTAATGCAATCTCGACATTGTTCTAAGTCTGAGAACTCTAGTGGAGGAAGAATATCATTCTTAACTAGTCTTTCTATTCTCCCCCTCGAAATATGGCCTAAACGACAGTGCCATAATTTCGACGACTCATCTAGAGTTCTTTTTCGTTTTCTATTTTCATTCATGGACGATGATTCTTTTATCTCGCACGCAACGTTATCATTATCGCATACGACATTGACATCATCACGTAGTGATAGCAAATAAAGCTCATTTTGTAAGATGGCAAGACCAACGCATTCTTTATTAAACTTTATTTCACACTTGTCATTTCCAAAATGACAATCATAACTATCATTATCCAAACATGAAACACTAATCAAATTCCTCTGTAGAGAGGATACATAAAGAATATCTCTAAGTATAAGAATAAAGCCATTAGCTAGTTCTAATGAAAGATCGCCAACGGCTTCAACTTCAGCTTGGACTCCGTTTGCAACTTTAATGCTTTTTTCTCTTCTTTGCGTAGTCCTCGTCGAACGGAATCCCTGCAATGAATTAGCAACATGAATAGTTGCTCCAGAGTCAATCCACCAAGTAGATTTCGAATATTGCACATATAGGGATTCATTTATAAAGGTAATAATGTTCTCACCTTTCTTTGCCATGATTATCTTTAAATATGAGAGACAATCCTTCTTGTAGTGTTCCGTCTTCTTGCAGTGAAGGCACTGATCTTTGTCCACTGCAAATTTATTCTGTTGAGGCTGATGGACAGGGGCTTTTCCCTTGTTCTTTGAGGAGTAGTTGTTGAAGTTCTTTCTTTTGTTATCCTTCACATAGTTGATAGAACCACCATGTGAAGCTTTAATTCTGTCCTCCTCTTGCACACACATTGCTATGCACTTTTCCAAGTCCCAAGACTCGGGTTGCATATTATAGTTGACAATAAACGTTTCAAACTCTTTTGGCAAAGAAGTAAAAATCAGATGGATAAGGAGTTCATCCTTGAGACCCAGATCCATTGGTTTGAGCTTCGATGCCATGTTGCTCATTCTCAGTATGTGCTCTCTAATGCCACCGTTACCATCAGAGTACTTTTCATTCACAAGTTGTCTAATGACTTGTGTGGCGTATGTCTTTGAAGAGCCAGTAAACTGACTCTTTATTCTTTCAATGTACTCTGTGACGGTGTCACACTCCGCGATTGAACCCACAATTGCAGGCTCAATCGTGTTCTTTATTACAGTCATACATTTCTTGTTGGCTGTGGTCTATTTCCTATGCTCAAAGTCATAGGACATCTTTAAGGGAGCAAAATCCCTCTGTCTATTCTGCCAAGCAGCATCAGTCTCATTTTCTTTCCTCACTGGCTCCTCAGGCTCAGTGGGACATGCTGTGGTCAGGACCCAGTCCACCTCAGCCAAGATAAATGCTAGGTCTATCTTTTTCTTCCACTCTCCATAGTTGTCACCTTTGAGAGTGAGAATCTCTTTGATACAACTCATTAAGTTGTATCCACCTGTAAATAAATCAAATAAAGTGAGAACATAAAAACAGTAAAATTATATGTCTTATTTTCAACGTTGGTTAAAAATATGACACACAATTTTATATTATACATTAAATCTATGTCACTGTTGGGCAGAAATAGAAATAATGCATAAAATATTAATTACAAAAATTATAATGCTGTTATTATCAACGTTGGTCAGAAAATAACAATATCATAATTATCTGAAATTTATTACTATTTTTCCAAAATTAAATTCTCCCGTTGGTTCGAATTTAATAATGAAAATAATTTCTTAAAGTACGCAGCGGAAAACAAAATTTCTTTAATTTTCAGAAGCATTTACTTTATTTTTCTGTTCTGTCAAAATTATCCCGTTGGTTCAAATTTTAACAGATTTAATTAGGTAAAAAATTACTTAATTAATCAATTAAAAATGCCTCTGAAAAAGAAATGGAAAAACTTTTCTTTTGGGCCGAAATTGAAATTCGGCCTGGCCCATTGGCCTGTTGTAATTCGAGCAAGCCAACCTTGGCTTGGGCCGAAATTTCGCTCTCCCTCTTGGGCCAAATCTGGCCCATTTAGTCATCGCGCGATCTGGACCGTTGGATCGAGATCCGACGGACGCGCTCTTTTTTCGGAGGTATAAAAGAGGTGGGGTTCTCTCCCAACCCTAACACTAACTCATTTTTCTTTCCTCTTTCCGGGTTTCAGCCGCCTCTGTACCGGTGTCGCGACGAGTGCGTCGCGCGGCCTCGAAAAAATCGCGTCTCCCGCGCGTCGCGGCAGCGGC
>BCLG01000091.1:310583-334526 GCA_001602295.1 Zoysia matrella
CGCTGGCTTTTTTTTTTTTTGCGGCTTTCTTTTTCTGTTCTTTTTCTTTGCGCGGTTCTTTCGCGGAGCCCAAGGGCTACCGCCACATTGTAGCCGACGGCTACAATTTTCTTTCGGATCTTTGCTCGCGGGTAGGGTTTCAGCGAGTTTTTCCGTACTCATCGGGATCCACTCCTAGACCTGGCTCTGATGCCAATGTGGTTATCTTTCCTCTGGGTCTAGGAGTGTAGATCCGAGAGTTTCTGTGTCAGTAAAAAATCTGTGGTTCGGAGGTGGTCAATACCTTCGGATCCGGTCGCCGGAGTCGAGGAAGACGATCCGGCCATCTGCCCTTTGTCGGTGCGGTCCTCTGCGCTTGGGCAGCGTCGGTCGATGGAGAGGGCAGTGGCGTTGGAGTCACGGCGACGTCGTCGATCTCCCGGTGACGGCGGTCGTCGTGGCGGTGGTGCTTCCCGTCAGCACAGCACTCCCTCACAGATCGGGTTTAAGGGTGTCGGTGGGGGTGCGGCGGTACGGACGAACTTAGGTCATGAGTTCCGGCCGGCCCCCCACCTCTATTTATTGTGACGCTGGCGACAGGGGCCCATCAGCCATAATAGGCTGAACGCCCCCGATCAAGACGCCATTAGGTTAAGAGCCCATTAAAATCGTTAAACCAAAATGGATGGAGATCAATTTTCAACACCGTGTGCTCCGCCCCAAATCCGCTGCGCCTATGGCTGCTGCCTCGGATCCCAACGCACCACTGCCACAGCCTAGGGCCTAGCCGCAGACACAGACCATAGCTCGACCGGGTCACACCTGATGCTTCGTTTGCTTGAGCTTTGTCCGCTGCAGACTGCAGAGCAGCTCACAATCCAAGGTCACTCCTGACGCTTCGTTTGCTTGAGCTTTGTCCGCTGCAGACTGCAGAGCAGCTCACAATCCAAGGTCATACCTGACGCTTCGTTTGCTTGAGCTTTGTCCGCTGCAGCCTGCGGAGCAGTTCACAATCCACCTCCATTTGCTTGAGAAGTTGAGATTCGCCTCAGCTCCTGTTCTAGAACCTCCACCTGAAGATGGAGCGCTCAATGACGCACACCACCTGCGAAGGACAGCGCAAAGCGGCGCGGAGGGGAGCGCTCAGATGCAGCAGGGGTAAGAAAGAGGAAAGGCGTTCGGTTGAACCGCGCTGACAACAAAAAAACGCACTCGCGTAGGAATGACATCAAAAAGAAAATGGAGGGAGTATTTGTTTATTTTATATTTTATATCAGCTTTTCATAATCTATTTTTTTTGGATTTTCCCAATTTAATAGATCCTCACAAACTCGGTGTTCACCCTTTCGAACCAGTGGTCTTTCCAGTACACTGGAAGTTATTATTGAGAAAGCGTTTATATAGAGCATATATATTAGATTTTTTTTGTGATCATAGCCACTGGGGAGAATTTCGATTTTAATATTTAGATCCTGCCTAACCAGTTTGCTTGAAAATATAATCATTCTTTTTGTCCTTTTTATATCTCATTGAAACTTTTAGGATTTAAATTATTAGACCCAGTGGCGCATGTGCTACCTGCTGTCAGCAATTTAAAAGGAGTAGTATCGTGCCCACCAGAGCTTTTGCATTTTTTTTTTTGGCAACAATAAGAGTTGAACTCACGAAAGAATCATGCAAACAATAAGAGTTAAGGTCCTGCAAATATTGAGTGACCGACAGCGACACATCAATACATATACTGTAGCTATCACGCACGTTGTATCAAAGGGCAATCACATTTTTTCTCTCTTTCAAAGTAATTCTCTTACATACCAGTACGCACCACCATTAAAAAATCCACCGTACACATTGAAGGAAAGACATAATTAAAAGGGTCTCCGACTGATTATATAGACTGAAACGGATTGAGAACTCTCCCTGCAGCTACATGCCTGTTTGCATACAGAACTTTGGTTCTTTGATTTTTGGGGACGGGAGGCACGGGGAATCGAGTTGCAGACTCACTTGATTTGCCGGGGGCTCAGCTGCTCCGTTTCGTCCCACCACTTCCGTACTGGTGGTAACTGACACCGCGAGGATTCGTGAACATGAAGGCTGAGCTCGAAACTAGTTCGTGCAGCTTCTCGCCCAGTTTGTAGGCAGCAGACTTCCCTGGACACTGGACGGTTCCGAGATCCGGTTCATTGGCGTACTCAAAGAGAATGCCGGGGCATCTTGCAGCTGGGCGCAGAGTAATGTGTTATTAAGGGGGGGGGGGGGGGGGGGNAGGGGGGGTCTCTGTCCATCCTAGCGGAGAGCAATATAGTCTCATTGGTTTTGATCTTGACATGGTGTTTCCGTGTGATGTAATATAGTGCATTTCACTCTGTCGTTTGTTTACTAGCAAACTTTATTCGTGAGACAGAGATGCCACTTGTTAGAATGGAGTATCTCCCAACTTATTCCTGTTGAAGTAATGGAATTGTTAATGGATTGACAGTAGCACAACGATAAGTTGCACAAGAAAATCCATCATGCACACATTGAAGTTACAAAACGAAAAGGGGGAAACTCATCTGTAATTCAACATTTGCATGATTCATGCCTTCGCTCACTATTTCTTTTTGGTATGTGAGGCACAGGGAATCGAGTCAAATGTTCACCGTGTTTGGTGGCAGATAGTTTGCTCAGCTTCTTGCCGTGCTTTCTGTTGCGTAGTTAGCTTTCAACGCAAGCTTTGAGCCATTTACGCCATGGTGAAGCTCAACGCAAATGTAGCGTCGCTTTGAGAAGACGTCTTCAGCTCTCTCATAGCTATCGACTAACTGATCTTGTTTTGCTCATTATCATCATCATCACTACCAATTTCCAAAACACCTCATTGAACAAAGAGCATAGCTGGGAAAGCCAACGGTCATTTCATTTCATTTCATTTCTTCACAAGTGCTGCACCGGGAGCGATGGAGAATTGAATCACGCGTATATGATGATGATGATAATGTGATGCATTGGAAAATTGAGCTGAATCTCAAATAAAAGATATTGGATATTCCACTTTGACCACACTACGTTGACAGAGTTTTGGTCCAACAATGAAACCAGCATCTTTTGTTTGTTATAGCACCAGAGCTTTGGCACCACATACACACCAGATGAGAAGTATAGGAGGCACCTCTGTGCCTTACCTTCTTTAATTAATTAAGACCTACGGATTCATTGCCCACACCAAAGCCGTCAGGTCTGTTTCAGCTTAGGTACATTGAGGATACATCGATGTCCCATAAATGTAATGTATTAAGGATTTGAGTTTGCTTCTGCATGTGTTACATAGTGTTAGTGTATTTTAATACCACTCAACTGTCAAACTAAAATCTAGAGACAAATTTTTTCCCAAACATTTGGGGACTAGTATGTCGCTTTCTAATCTGTTGCCGCGTTAGTCGGCCAGAACCGGCGTCTTATGCAAAAGTCAGATAGTAGCAACGTACCATGGGTCGTTGGTACACATGCAAATGTAATGGCGCTGCATTTTCACTCCATGAATTTATTCAAGTAATGCAAATATTGATGGATTGGCAGCGACACGCCACTATATATATTAAGTGACCCTCAAGTGGACAAGCATCAAATGTTAGCATTAATCTTGACTAGTACGGTAGTTGGAGTCTTTGCATGGTTGTTTCTATTAGTTGCATACGTATAGGTCTGGAGTTTGCTATCACAGGTTAGTTAGCTTGTTAATCGGCAGCTGCATGCATGTTAGCCTGTGTGAGTTGGCCGGTTAACAGTCCAAGAATAATTAGGAGAGTTCATCCATATTGCGACGGCAATGGAGCAATTCGGAGACACGAAGAAGATGACTTTGGAGGAAGTCATTGGCTCGCTGAAGGCGTATGAGGAGCGCGTCAAGGCACAAGGTGCACGCAAGGAAGAAGAGCTTATCTTGGCGAGGGGCCTCGAGTCATCACGAGGGCGAGGGCGCGGCCGCGGTCGTGGTCGTGGAAGCGGCGAAGGCCGCATAGACAAGAGTAAGGATCAGTGCTACGTCTGTAACGAGTATGGGCACCATTCGTATGAGTGCCCGGCAAATGGAAAAGGGAAGAAAGAAGAGGAGAAAGCACTTCTTGGAGAGGTGTACCGCATGTCTGATGAACATCCAACGCTACTGTGATCAAGTTAGAAAAAGGCATAGTCAAGATTAGGAAGGAAATTGTTAGCATTAATCTTGACTAGTACGGTAGTTGGAGTCTTTGCATGGTTGTTTCTATTAGTTGCATATGTATAGGTCTGGAGTTTGCTATCACAGGTTAGTTAGCTTGTTAATCGGCAGCTGCATGCATGTTAGCCTGTGTGAGTTGGCCGGTTAACAGTCCAAGAATAATTAGGAGAGTTTACCACGTCTGCAGCGTAAATTGTGGTCAGGATGATGACCATGTTTTGTGGAGTCAGTGCATGCGTTGGTGCCGTAAGAATTGGGTTTAGTGGCTAGTAGTTGCATTAGAGTCCTGTAATCAGTTGGTTTGTTATATAAATAGAGAAAAGGACGTGAGCCAGGAGTGGGCAGCATCACCAAAACTTGTGTTCTTTCTATGTGTGTGCGTCACCACCAGGGAGAGAAGCAAGGCAAAGATATTGCCGGTAAATTAGAGAGAGAGGAACTAATCACAGGGATTAGTTCCAACATCAAAGAGCTGTCCTATTCTTCTCGTTCTTTCTGCTACTCTGTGGTAAACGTATGGCCACTTCATGCATGCAGCAAGAACATGAGTCATGCTTTTGTTTTACGTTTTTTCGGGATGGGAGGCAGGGAGAATCAAGTCGCAGGTTCACTTGATTTTCTGATGGACATGCTGCTCAGTTTCTGGTGACCACATCCTAACAAGCAGTAGCCAGCAGAGGGCTAATGTTGGGTGTCATTTACAAGACGGTGCTCAGTTTTTGATGGAGTTCACGGCTAGCTCCTACGGCTAGTTGCGACTCGGGCTCACAGGCTGCAGTGTTCCCGCGGTTCTCAACGGCGCCTAGTCACTGACCAACTATACGTGCTGGTGGCACCAAAATTAGTGGTTAAATTTGTAGTTAACGAATTCTAGAAATAAATTTATCTTGGAATAGAGGTAGTAGTATATAAAATTTTATAGGATAAAATTTAAGTTACTCCTCTCAAATATAGCTAAAGTTTCAGATAACCCATAAACTATTATTCCCACAAAATGCTTTTTTGTTCAATTTACCCTTAAATACAAATAGTAAACAAATAGATATTCAATTTTTTATTCTTATTATCATATAATTTTATATCCAAGAATCAATTTACTATTAAATGTCTTTCCCTATTTTTAACATATGTTATGATGTATTTTATTATCTAGTAAAGTTTAATATTAAGATCATTTTTCTCTTGATTAATCTTCATCAAACAAAATGTCTCTCGAACCAAGTATCTACTGATTCCAATCACAAATTGTATGTCAACACTTATGTTTGAGAAAAAATTACATTAGGGTGTAAATTAATCTAAAACCATGTTTTGACTAGGAACTGGAAAAATAGTTTAGGGGTTATCTAAACTTAGGCTATACTTAAGAGGAGTTAGTTGGACTTTATTTAATTTTATATTATAAATAATATATCTTTTGATATGTTATTAATCAACTTTAAAAGAATTTGACTTTTACAAAAGAATAAAAAAACGTTTATGCCAGTCCGCCGTGCACGTGTTATTGCCGATTGGAAATTTGGAAGTCAAACGACCAAGGACGGAGAAAAGGAAAATTTACGGCAGCATTGGAAACATGAAGCGGAAAAATAAAAAAAATAAAAAAAAGCTTTTCCCACAGTCGCGCCGCGCGTCCCACGGCCGCCTTCCTCTCCCTCCCTGTTCCGTTACTGCCATCGCACTCCTCCCAGTCCCACCTATGAGTCAGCCTTCGCATGCTTAGGAGTCTGTTGTCGTTAGCTATTTTAACAAGTAAGTCTTGCTGAATAATTAGTACTTAGTGTTTGTTTTTTTTTCCTACAGATTTTTCTGCGAGTAACTGGTGTGATTGCGACAGCAAAATGGAGTGGGAAGGTGAACCCCTTGCTAACCGGTGTATTGACTGGGTTCCCTCCTCACCTGCCAAAGCAAAGAATGAAGTATGTTTAAGTCAAGATATGTTTCATACTAGAAATCCGTCGTGTGTATCATCGATGTCACTATCTATATCGTTTTCGCTTTGTTTGAAACTCTGTTTTTAAATATCTATCATAAGAACAATTGGAACTTTAATGTAATACTTTTAATTGGTTTTCTGTAACATATTTTATCGCTCTGTTGTACTATTTAGATATTGTTGCTCAATATCACTCGGATCCTATTTGTGAGCCATCTAAGATTTTTGGGGTGGTTCTGTCACATTACTTATCAAGGAGAGATGGACCCAACAAACCCTATTCAGCTGAGGATCATCGGCTGCCTAATGCATATTTGATTGCACTACAGATTATAAGATTCTACTTTGAAAGTTGCCTAGAGAGGGTGAATAGGCAACCTAAAATAATTATTAAAAATACAAACTCAACAAAGAGTTAGACCACTGGACTATTCGGTACTGTGCTGGACACTCCGGTCACCGAACTGTCCGGTACCTTGCCAGACACTCCGATCAAACAGAAAAACTGGACGAGATTTGAATCTAAACAAATTATAGCAAGCTCCACTTGAAACAAAAGACTAGATAATGATATAGCAACAAGATCTAAGTGAAATAACAAGCTAGAAACTAGTTAGCAAATAGATCAAAGCAAATCTATGAAAATGAGCAATAAGCACAATACAAACTTGCAAGAGAGAAATAAGCACAAGGAACACGAGATTTTTCACCAAAGTTCGAGTCCACAAAGAAAATCTACATCTCCGTTGAGAGGTTCACAAAGAACCGGATCTCACTCGATTCTTTCTCACACTCAACCAACCACAAAGGTGAGGTTGAGTTCTTCACTAGCAAGTCCCTTTCGGAAAGGTGAACAAACTTTCCAAGGCATCACCACACACGTTGAGAGCTCCCGAGCATGCCTAGCCATCTAGGAGCAGAAGCTCCAAGAGTAACAAACTCAAACCGAAGCTCGACGGTTCCACAAATGCTCAATAAGAGTGGATGAACTTCTCTCACAATCCCTACCTCAAATCTTGCAAGCTTAGGCCTTGGGAGGGAGTGAGAGAGTGTTTTTGAAGCTGAAGAGTGTTTCTTTCAAGTGTGAGTCACCTCCCTCTCAAGTGGGGCTGAGGGGGTATAAATACCCGGGCTCCAAAAAGTAGCCGTTGGATTGGAATCGGACTGACCGGACACTCCGGTCCACCGGAGTCTTCGGCAACATGCCGGACACTTCAGTGAGCCCTCTCGGATTTGTGAAGCAGTGGCCACCGAAGTCTCCGGCACTGTGCCGAACACTCCGGTATGCCTTCTCAGGTGCAGGCTGCTAGGACATCGGATTCTCTGGCACTTTGCCGGACACTCCTGTGAGCCTTCTCAGGTTAAGGTTGTATGTCTTACAAGAGACTCCAGCAATGTGTTGGATACTCCGGTAAAGAGTTTCAGGACAGGAAAAGATATGAGCATTTTGGCACCTTTAAGACTCCAATTTGAGTCCCCCTTGATAGTACGACATACTTAGACTCAATAAAAGATAACAGCTAGTGTTCTTCTATGAGAATAGGCTGCATAATTTAATCCAAGGAAATTGGGGGTCCTCCTTCTTCTTTAACATTCTTTTCTGCTTTTTGAAACTTTCTCGCTATAAAATCACTTAGTAAATGTCATTAGTTCTTTGAATAGTTCGTCATCATCCATCAAAACCCACTAGGGGGCTTAGATGCACTTTCAATCTCCCCCATTTTGGTGATTAATAAAAACCCATTCAAAGCTTCCAAAAGAGATCTAATAATCGATTTTGGATGCTTGTGATATAGGTAACTCCACCTAAATGTGTGCATAGACTTGAATTCCTTGTTTTGCCTTTAACATTTCAAAAAGCATATATTTGAAGAAAAAATGTGAGAGCTCCCCCTATATCCAAGCATCCGTGGGGTGCAACATGTGAGTGGACATAATAAGTGTAATTTAAATGACAACAATATCCACACAATAAGTATAAAAAGATCAAAAAGAACATTTCATCATTACACCTTCGCATATCATAAGCAAATGATAGATAGCAACAATAATATAACCACATCTCACAAATAGAGTTATTACAAGCCACAAATTGTTTTAAATAGTCTTACACTAACAATCACACAAGGTCTTATATGTCCACCATACATAATATAAGCAAAAGATATATGATAGATTTCTTCTCCCCCTTTGGCATCACCCCTCCAAAAGGAGGAAAAGATGCAAAGTGGTAAGCTCAAAGAGTGACGTCGCTATCCTCATCACCATCATCATCTTCACCTTCTTCCCCTTCGCTTTCACCCTCGGCAGCGGCAACTTCTTCACTCTCTTCATCTCCACCCTCTTGCTCATGCTCTTGAGCCAAGCGTTGAGCATAGGCAAGAGGATCCCAAGGGTTATCAAAGATAGGAGGTGGAGAGAAGTCCGGATACTCACGGAGTGGAAAGAGGTTGTTGAGATGAGAGGCAATCCGATCTTGTCTTGCCCCTAGAGTTGCAAACTGCTCATGGGTCTCATGGCGATGATCTCTAATCTCGGTAGCACTATGAGTACAAACGCTAAAAACTGCCTTGAGAGCCCGTGCGATGAAGGATGAGGAAGAAGACTTACGGTGCTTCTTTGAAGAACCGTGAGAAGGACTTCGAGAAGAAGGATCATGTGTAGAAGGATCACCTCCAGAGGAAAAGGGAGCTGCAGCATGAGAAGATGGTCCAGTTGATTTTGCGGTGGCCCTTATGCGGTATGGATTGTGCTTCACCTCACAATGAAGGCGACCACCGATCACTTGGTGGATCATATACATGATACAAAGAGAATAGCTGCAGCTCCGAATCCGTATAGTAGAGGTGATGATGATCTCCTGAAAAATGAAGTCAAAGACACTGAATCCCTCTCGAGTGGCATCAATGTTTTGCATCCAATAAAGCAAGTTCCTAGCCATTTGCATCACACTCAAGGCATCTCCAGAACGAGGGTACAAGGTGACACGAAATAGAGAGTTGAGATACTTGAAATAGTGTGTCATCCCGTGCACCTTGCCAAGACTGACGGGTCCATACCTCTCGTCATAGAGAAAGGCTATCTCCCCATCATGAAAAACTCGCTCTGAATGAATCTTGTGCTTTCCCAAGTCCTTCGCATCAAACCCAAGAAAGGTAGCAAACTGAGAGTAGGAGACTTGGTACTTGTTGCCCTCTAGTGCCCAATGGAGAATAGGTTTTTCTCCATCTCTATCAATCCAAAACGTTGTGTAGAACTGGGCTAGGATCTCATCACACTAATTTTGCTTGAGCCCATGATAGCCTTGCAACCCCTCCGCTCACAAACATCAACAGTAAGATCAAAGGTAGCATCCTGGGTTGCACTCATGTAGCTCTAATCGATCCACTTCATTGGAGTAGATCTGACCCTTTTGTCCATAATCACTGACTTGTACCAATCCATATGGAAAAGATTGTGAAATCTATAATCAACAGAGCTAGACTGCCTGTCAAAAGCATAAGTATCAGAATACCGCTTGGCAATGAAATCATGAGAGCCCTTGGTGTAGTTGATGGGCTTCCTGAGAATCTCAAAGGGCTGCTGATTCCCATACATGGGATCTGTCACAGTGTAATGAATCTTTTCACTCAAAGGACGGGGAACAAATTGATCCTAAAATGCACTGCCTTGCCCAGTAGCTACGCCCTTGCCCTTGCCATGACCACCTTCGGTGCTCCTCCTTGATGGCATTGTAGTACCGGAGGCAACCTCTCGAATGACAGGACCATGCGCCGCCCTTCGTGATACGGGTTGCTTCTTAAAAACCCCAACCTTGCGCTTGCGCTTGGGCGCTCCTCCTCTTGTTCACTCTCGATTTCCAGATCATCTTGCAGAGGAGCTCTCCTTTCACGGCCCATCTATCAACAATATTGCAAAAGGAACCACTAAGAAAAATGACAAGATAGGACAAAAGGAGGTGAAACAATAGTGTCAGAGCACTGATGTACCGGAGTAACAAGCTAGACAGTTCGGTCACCAGAGTATCCGGTAAAGTGCCGGACACTGCAGTCCACCAGACTCTCCGGCAAGTTGCCGAACACTCCGATCCTTCGTGTTTTTGACAAGAATCAAAGGGATCTCTCTAACCATCCAGGGCATTGCAGCCAAACTTTCGGCATCACATGGATACATCAAAAGGAGATGATTCACCGAAGGAAATCCCCTAAAATGGCCTACGGAGAGATCAGGAAAATGAGGTTTTTGAATGAAATACCTTGTTTTTGCTTTGATCCGAAGGAGAAATCGACGGGGAATGCAAGAGGGAGCATCAAGGAATCTTGGATGCGAATCCCTTGCGAAATCTTGGCCCGATCTGAATATTTGAGGTGGGAGGCGATTTTGGGAGCGAGAGGCGTCGATGGTTGTTGGAGTCGAATGAGGAGATGAGCGTTGAATGTGGGACCGACTGAGGTTTAAATACCTCCAGGTCGATGGACACTCCGCCAAAGTGCCGGAGTCTCCGGCCACTGGAGTATCCGGCACAATGCTGGAGTCTCCGGTAGGCCTTCTCGGGTTCGGCCACCAGAACCACCGGACAGTCCGGTAAGACTTCTCTGGACAGAATGAGAAAGATGAAGAAAACTTTAGAATTTTTGCAAAGATAGGCTTATATATATGATGGACATATAAATACTTTATCATATAGTGATCAGCAGCAATCAATAATCAAAGCAATGATCACTTTACAACAAAGCTGGTCCTAAGACCAAGAATGAGAAAATACTTTGAAAATCACATAACATTTTCATAAGATCTTTTGTTTCACAAGAAAATAGAAAACAATAATCAGATGTGCATTACTTCAAGCCACATTTCAAAAATCTATGATATTAAGCCCACTCTTAAGCTCACAAAAGCGCTTCTCATCTAGAGGCTTGGTGAAAATATCAGCCAATTGTTCTTTGGTGGGTACATGGAATATCTATATCTCTCTTTAGTGAATGATCTCTCAAGAAATGACGCCGGATGTCTGTGTGCTTTGTGGGGTTATGATCACAAGGATTATTAACAATTTTGATGGCACTCTCATTGTCACATAGGAGAGGAACTTTGTTCTCAAAGTAACCAATGTCCTTAAGGGTTTGCCTCATCCATAGCAATTGGGCGCAACAGCTACCCGCAGCTATGTACTCGGCTTCGGTGGTGGATAAAGCAACGGAGTTTTGTTTTTTGGAGGACCATGATACAAGGGATCTTCTCAAAAATTGGCAAATCCCAGATGTGCTCTTTCTATCCACTTTGCATCCGACATAATCGGCATCAGAATATCCAATGAGATTAAAAGTGGAACCCTTTGGATACCTTAGTCCTAGGTTTGATGTGTGAACTAAATATTTTAAGATTCTATTCTCTTAACGGTCCTTAAATTGCACTCTTTTAGAGCAGCTTGAAATATTGCACACATACACACACTAAGCATGATATCGGGCCTAGATGCACAAAGGTAAAGCAAACATTCAATCATGAAGCGATATACCTTTTGATCCACTGTTTTTCCACCGAAGTCAAGATCAAGATGGCCATTTGTCTCCTTGGGGGTCTTGATCGGTTTAGCGTCCGTCATCTTGAACTTCTTTAGTACGTCATGGGTGTACTTGGTTTGACATATGAATGTTCCTTACTTGAGTTGTTTCACTTGAAAGTCAAGGAAGAACGTCAACTCTCCCATCATGGACATCTCAAACCTTTCCGTCATCATCTTGCTAAATCATCACAAAAAGTTTTGTTAGTAGAACCAAATATTATTTCATCGACATATATTTGGCACACAAATAAATCATTATCAACTCCTTTTGTGAAGAAGGTGAAATCAGCTTTTCCAATTGTAAAACCACTTCAATGAGAAAATCCCTAAGGCATTTATACTATTCTCTAAGAGCTTGCTTAAGCCTATAGAGTGCCTTATGGAGTTTATACACGTGGTTAGGATACTCTTCATCTTCAAAGCCCGGTGGTTGCTCCACGTACACCTCTTTTTTTATTGGCCTGTTGAGGAATGCAGTTTTCACATCTATTTGATACAGCTTGAAATCATGGTGAGTAACATAGGCAAGTAATATACGAATTAACTCAAGCTTAGCTACGAGGGCAAAGGTTTCATCAAAATTTAAACATTCAACTTGAGAATAACCTTTTGCCACAAGCCTTGCCTTGTTTCTTGTCACGACCCCATACTCATCTTGTTTGTTGCGGAACACCGTTTGGTGCCCACAACATTTTGACTTGGCCGCTCCACCAAGGACCAGTCTTCATTTCGCTTGAAGTTGTGCAATTTTTCTTCCATAGCCATCACCCAATCCGAATCTCGAAGTGCATCTTCTACCTTGAAAGGTTCCAAATGGGAAACAAAAGAGTAATGTTCACAAAAGGTAGCTACTCGTGATCTAGTAGTTACCCCTTTTTCAATATCACCAAGAATGTTGTCAACGGGGTGATCTCTTTGAACGCTTTGATGGACTCTTGGATGTGGCACTTGAGGTCTTGATTCATCTTGCTCTTCTTCATCATCTCCCCCTTGATCATTGCCCTCTTCTTCTTCTTCAGCTTCATCTTGTGTTGGAGGTGATGCTACATTAGAGGATGGATCATCTTAGACGTCTTTTGGATCACGTGGTCTCACATCACCTATTGTCATCCTTCTCAATGCATCACATAGAGCTTATTCATCATCTAAAACATCAAGATCAACTTGCTCTACTTGAGAGCCATTAGTTTCATCAAACACCACATCACAGGTGACTTCAACTAAACCGGAGTTTTTGTTAAAGACATGATAGGCACGCGAGTTTGAGTCATAACTAAGCAAGAAACCTTCATTCGCTTTGGAGCAAACTTGGATGACTTGTGTTTCTCGTTGAGAATATAGCACTTACTTCCAAAAATACGAAAGTATGAAACATTAGGTTTGTAACCGGTAAGAAGCTCGTAGGGGGTCTTCTTCAAAATGCGATGAAGATAGAGCTAGTTTGTTGCATGGCATGCTGTGTTCACCGCTTGGGCCCAAAAGCGATCAAGGGTCTTGTATTCATCAAGCATAGTTCTTGCCATCTCTATGAGTGTGCGGTTCTTTCTTTCGGCAACTCTATTTTGTTGAGGGGAGTAAGGTACCAAAAACTCATACTTGATGCCTTCTTCATCGAGATATTCCTCCACTTGAGTGTTCTTGAATTCCCTACGATTGTCACTTCTTATTTTCTTGATTCTAAAGCCGAATTCATTTCGAGCTCTTCTCAAGAACTTCTTGAGTTCTCTTTGAGTTTCGCTCTTATCATGCAAAAAGAACACCCTATTGAAACGAAAATAATCACCAACAATTACAATACCATATTTGTTACCATTAATGTTTATGTAGGCAATTAGACCAAAGAGATCCATATGAAGCAATTCTAATGGCCTTGTTGTTGTCTCGATATTCGTGGCAGGATGCTATGCTCCAACTTGTTTTTCGGCTTGACATGCTTCACGAGGCTTATCTTTCTCAAACACAACATTGGTTAGTCCTAGGATGTGACCACTTTTTAGGAGCTTATTAAGATTCCTCGTTCCAATAGGGCTAGTCTTCGACGCCACAACCAACCCATATTGAACTTTGTAATTAAACGTGTGTCAAGTTGAGCCTTATCCATTGAAAAGTCAACAAGATAGAGTTTTCCCTTTAACACACCTTTAAAAGCAGTTGAGTCATCCCTCCTTCTAAAGACTATCACACCCTCATTAGTGAACAAACAATTATACCCATCTCAAAAAGTTATGAAACGGACAACAAATTGTAGTCCAAGGAATCAACAAGCAATACATTAGAAATAAAATGCTCGGTTGTGATAGCAATTATACCATAACCACTCACTCTTCCTTGACCGTTGTCACCAAATGTGATTCTTTCCACTGAATCCTCATTTTCGTGATAGGAGATGAACATCATTTTCTCTCCGGTCATATGATTGGTGCAACCACTATCTAGCACCCAACTTGTTTCACCGGAGGAGTACACTTACAAAATAAGTTAAGCCTTGTTTTTAGGTACCCAAATTTGTTTGGGTCCTTTCACATTAGCCACAAGAGATCTGGGCACCCACACACAAGCTTTTGAGTTCTTGTTGCGTGACCCAATATACTTAGCAATAACTCTACCATGCTTGTTTTTCATGGGTACATATGATGCATCAAAGGTTTGAAATAGCATGGACATGTTATAAGAAGCATTAGTATGATAATCATGAGACTTAGAAAGATCATTAGTGACTTTTTTCTCTTGACTTGCTTCTTTTGATAGGTTCTCTCTTTTGTGAATTTTGGAAATTCTTGGCCATTCTTCACTTCTCTTGCATTTTGTTTTCCACCATGAACATAACCAATACTATCCTTCACAAGAGGGCGCCTTGTGTTCAAATATGCACTTCTTGCATATTCAACCTTCTTACCGTCAAGTTCTTGCTTCTTTTGGTGAACTTGACCTTTTAAGGTTTTCACTTAATCTTTAAAATCATGAATCAATTTGACATTAGTAGCACAAGCTTCAAGATCAATATTCTTACATCTAGCACAATATTTACTTATGGATGCTTTAGTTGAGTTAGATGCATCTTTAGGTTTGGAGTTAGACTGAAGAGTATCAAATTGCATTTCAAGATCTTTATGAGCCTTTTTCAAGGCATCATAGTCTCTTTGAAGAGCACCACTTGAACTCTCAAAACTCATACAAGTCTTCTTGCATGAAGCAAGTTGTTGATCTAACTCTTTATTTTTCTTCTTTTCTAGAGTTAAAAGATTCTCAAGTTCAAAGTTTCTCTTCTTTTAAGAATGAGCAAGTCCTCTTGATTCTCAAGAATCTCATCCCTCTCAACTATTTGATCCATGAGCATCTTAATTTTAATGATAGCACTTTTACTTAAGCCTTTAAGCAAAGCCTCATCTTCACTATCATTATCTATTTACTCACCATTACTAACATATCTATGAGGGAGGTTGGATTTGGTTTTTACCTTACGTTTTTTCTCCTTTGCCATTAAGCATGTATGAGTAGTGCTCTTGTTCTTGTTGAGGTTGGTGAACAGAGATTTGCTTGTTGAAGATTCTTTGATAGCAAATGTAGCAATTCTCTCATCATCCGAATTGGAACTCTCTTCATTTGAGTCCCACTTCATTCCTAAATGGGCTTCACCGCTGTACTTTTTCTTTGAAAATTTCTTGTCTTTATTGAAGTACTTCTCCTTTTTCTTCTTGCCATCATCTTTTTTCTTCTCATGTGGGCAATTTGCAATAAAGTGCCCATACTTTCCACAATTATAGCATACCCTTTTCCCTCTTGACTTGGGCTTATCATTCTTTTTGTCATCACCGCAGTTCTCCTCCTTCCTCATAATCTTTTTGAACCTCTTGACAAAGAGAGCCATGTCTTCATCATCAAGGTCAGAGCTTTCACCTTCATCACTTGAGCTCTCTTCAACTACCTTCTTGCTTTTGCTCTTTTTGCATGCTTTGAGTGCTATATCTTAGTTTCTTGACCTTGTGGTACCCTTTGACAAGTTCTTCACATATTGGGCTTCATTCTCCATCATCTCGTGATTGATAATCTGGCCAATCACTTCATCGGGAGTCATCTTCTTTTAGTTTGGGCTCTCACAAACTAGTGTACACAAGACTGTGTTCCTAACCATGTAAGCCCTAATCATCTTCTTGAATACTTCATGATTGGTCCAATTCTTGCTTTCATAGGCTCTAATCTTGTTGACGAGAATCTTGAGCCGGTTATACATTTCTTGAGGGGTTTCATTGTCTTCCATCACAAATCTTCCCAATTCTCCCTCAATCATCTCAATCTTGGCAATCCTTATGGTCTTGGTGTCTTCATGAGCAACTCGAAGTGTATGTCAAATGTCCTTTGCCGAGTTCAACACATCAACTTTGTCGAACTCCTCTTAGTTTAGCAATGAGAGAAGAACCGTCACCGCTTGAGAATATTGGTAAAGATATTGTTCTTGTTTCAGAGTGAGTTTCTCATCATCATCACTATTCAGATAATCAACACATGTACAAACAATATCCCATATGCTCGGATGGAGCAAAAATAGATGATACTTTATGTTGTGCCTCCACTTGGTATAGTTCACCCCATCAAATTGAGGTGGTTCACCAATGGGTAACAACAAAAAGTTTGTGTTAGAATTATGACGAGAATAATTGAAGAGTTTTAGAGTAGTCATTTTTAACTCCCTTCTTTTTCTTCTTCTCTTCTTTGGCCTTCCTCTTGAGGAATGAGAAGGATTCTCCTTCATTCTCACTCGAAGAAGATTGTTCAACTTCTTTGCTTGATTCTTCACTCGCTTGACTAGCTTCCCTTAGACCTTTCATCGCCTTTCCGAGTGTTTAACCTCGATTTGGAGAGTTAGCTCTAATACCAATTGAAAGTTACCTAGAGAGGGTGAATAGGCAATCTAAAATAATTTCTAAAAATACAAACTCAACGAACAGTTAGACCACCGAACTGTCTGGTACTGTATCGGACACTCCGGTCACTGGACTGTCTGGTACCTTGACGGACACTCCGGTCAGACAGAAAAACTAAACGAGATTTGAATCTAAGCAAGTTCTAGCAAGTTTCACTTGAATCAAAAGACTAGATAATGATATAGCAACTAGATCTAAGTGAAATAACAAGCTAAAAACTAGTTAGCAAGTAGATCGAAGCAAATCTATGAAAATGAACAATAAGCACAATATGAACTTGCAAGAGAGAAATAAGCACAAGAAACATGAGATTTTTCGTCGAAGTTCAAGTCCACGAGGAACTCTACGTCTCCGTTGAGAGGTTCTCAAAGAACCGGATCTCACTCGATCTTTTCTCTCACTCAACCAACCATAAAGGTGAGGTTGAGTTCTTCACTAGCAAGTCCCTTTTCGGGAAGGTGAACAAACTTCTCAGGCCGTTACCACACATGTTGGGAGCTCTCGGGCGCGCCTAGCCGTCTAGGAGCAGAAGCTCCAAGAGTAACAAACTCAAACCGAAGCTCGACGGTGCTACAAATGCTAAATGGGAGTGGATGAACTTCTCTCACAATCACTAGCTCAAATCTTGCAAGCTCAGCCCTTGGGAGGGAGTGGGAGAGTGTTTTTGGAGCTCAATAGTGTTTCTTTCAAGTGTGAGTCGCCCGCCCTCTCAAGTGGGGCTGAGGGGGTATAAATACCCGGGCTCCAAAAAGTAGCCGTTGGACTGGAATCAAACTGACCGGACACTCCGACACTTTGTCGGACACTCCGATGAGCCCTCTTAAGTTTACAAAGCCCACCGGAGTCTCCGGCACTATGCCAAACACTCTGATAAGCCCTCTCGGGTGCGGGCCGCTAGGCCACCGGAGTCTTCGGCACTTTGCCGGACACTTCAGTGAGCCTTCTTGGTTTAAGGCTATATGCCTTACCGGAGACTCCGGCATTGTGCCAGATACTTAGGTAAGGAGTTTCTGGATAGGACAAGATATGAGCATTTTGGCACTTGTGAGACTCCAATTTGAGTCCCACTTGATAGTACGGCATACCTAGACTCAATAAAAGATAACAACTAGTGTTCTTACATGAGAATAGGCTCCATAACTTGATCCAAGGAAATTGGAGGTCTTCCTTCTCCTTTAACATTCTTTTCTCCTTTTTGAATCTTTCTCGTTGTAAAATCACTTAGCAAATGTCATTCGTTCTTTTGGTTCGTCATCATCCACCAAAACCCACTAGGGGGCCTAGATGCACTTTCAATCTCTCCCTTTTTGGTGATTGATGACAACACATTCAAAGCTTCAAAAAGAGATATAATCATCGATTTTGGATGCTTGTGATATAGGTAGCTCTCCCTAAATGTGTGCATGAACTTGAATTCCTTGTTTTGGCTTCAACATTTCAAAATGCACATATTTAAAGAAAAAATGTGAGAGCTCCCTCTATATCCAAGCATCCGTGGGGTGCAACATGTGAGTGGACATAATAAGTGTAATGCAAATGACAACAATATCCACACAACAAGTATAAGAAGATCAAAAAGAATATTTCATCATTACACCTCCACATATCATAAGCAAATGATAGATAGCAACAATAATATAACTACATCTCACAAATAGAGTTATTACAAGCCACAAATAATTTCAAATAGTCTTACACTAACAATCACACAAGGTCTTATATGTCCACCATACATAATATAAGCAAAAGATAGATGATAGATTTCTTCTCCCCCTTTGGCATCACATCACCAAAAAGGAGAAAAGAATGCAAAGTGGTAAGCTCAAAGAGTGACGTCGCTATTCTCATCACCATCATCATCTCCACCTTCTTCCCCTTCTTCTTCCCCTTCGCTTTCACCCTCGGCAGCGGCAACTTCTTCACTCTCTTCATCTCCACCCTCTTGCTCATGCTCTTGAGCCAAGCGTTGAGCATAGGCAAGAGGACCCCAAAGGTTATCAAAGATAGGAGGTGGAGGAAAGTCCGGATAATCACGGAGTGGAGAAAGGTTGATGTTGAGATGAGAGGCAATCCGATCTTGCCTTACCCCTAGAGTTGCAAACTATCACGGGTCTCATGGCGATGCTCTCTAATCTCGGTAGCATTGTGAGTACAAACACTAAAAACTGCCTTAAGAACCCGTGCGATGAAGGATGAGGAAGAAGACTTACGGTGCTTCTTTGAAGGACCGTGAGAAGGACTACGAGAAAAAGGATCATGTGTAGAAGGATCAACTCGAGAGGAAGAGGGAGCTGCGGCATGAGAATATGATCCAGTGGATTTGGCGGTGGCCCGGATGCGGTATGAATTGTGCTTCACCTCACAATGAAGGCGACCACTCTCTTGTAGATTTTTTTATCGCACACAACATACAACTCTAATTCGTAATCTCATAATATACTCATTTGTTTTATATTTTGTATCACAACAATGCGGATAAACCAACTATTGAAAACTTGGGGGGTGGGGGGCATAGCCGGTGGTCTTTCCAGTACACCATAATATCTGCCTTTGCATGAATATGAAATCATGATTAAGATAGCGTTTATATGGACATATTAGATTTTCCTTTTGTGATTCATAGTCATGGGGAGGATTTGGAATTTAATACTTAGATCCTGCCTAGACATTTTGCTTGAAAAATATAATCATCCTTTTGTCTTTTATATAGCTGATTGAAACTTTTATGTAACCATCTGGTTTTAAATTTTTAGACCCAGTAGCGCATGTGCAACCTGCTGTCAACAATTTAAAAGTAGTATCGTGCCCACCAGAGCTCCTGCAATTTTTTTTTTTTGCAACAATAAGAGTTGAACTCACGAAAGAATCATGCAAACGATAAGAGTTGGTGTTGTGTTTCTGAAGTTAAGGTCCTGCAAATATTGAGTGACTGGCTGCGACACAGCAATATATATACTGTACTACAGCTCTGACGCCCATTGTATCAAAGGTGAAAGGGCAATCACATTTTTTTCTCTAATTCAAAGTAATTCTGTTACATACCAGTAGTACCACCGTTAGAAAATCCACCGTACACATTGAAGGCAAGACGTAATTAAAAGGGTCTCCCACTGATTATATAGACTGAAACGGATTGAGAACTCTCCCTGCAGCTACATGCATGTTTGCATATAGAACACGATGCAAACTTTGGTTCTTTGATTTTTTGGGGATGGGAGGCATGGGGAATCGAGTTGCCAACTCACTTTATTTGCTAGGGGCTCAGCTGCTCTGTTTTGGGCAACCACTTCCGTACTTGTGATAGCAGGAGACGCAATTCCGCTAGGATTCGTGTACAAGAAGACTGAGCTCAAAGCTAGTTTGTGCAGCTACTCGCCCAATTTGTAGGCGGTAGATTTCCCTGGATGCTGGGCGGTTCAGCCAAGCATGGTTCTGAGATCCGGTTCATTGGCATACTCAAAGAGGAGGCCGGGGTATCTTGCAGCTGGGCGCAGAGCGATGCGTTATTGAGCGAGAGTCTCTTTCCATCCTAGCGGAGAGCAATATAGTTTTATGGGTTCTGATCTTGACATGATGTTTCCATGTGATGTAATATAGTGCATTTCTCTCGGTCGTTTGTTTACCAACACTAAATTTTACTCGTGAGACAGACATGCCACCTACAAAAATGGAGTATCTCTCAACTTATTGATGTCGAAGTAATGGAATTGTTAATGGATTGACAGTAGCACATCGATAAGTTGCACAAGAAAGTCCATCATGCACACATTGAAGTTAGAAAAAAGAGAAAGGGGCCGTGACTCATACAAATAAAAGGTTGAGAAACCTATCTGCATTCAACATTTGCTAGGTTCAAGCTTTTGCTCACTATTTTTTGGGTATGTAAAGCCCAGAGCATCTAGTCAAACGTTCACCGTATTTGGTGGCAGACAAGTTGCTCAGCTTCTCACGATGCTTTTTGTTGCGTAGTTAGCCTTGAACGCAAGCTTTGAGCCATTTACACCACAGTGCAGCTCGACGCAAATGCAGAGTTTTGAGAAGACATCTTCATCTCTCTCATAGCTATTGACTTACTGATCTTGTTTTGCTCATCATCATCGTCCCTACCAATTTCCAAAACATCTCATTGAACATTGAAAATAGCTGGGAAAGCCAACAGTCATTTCATTTCTTCACAAGTGCTGCACCGGGAGTGATGCTTTGATTGAGAATTGACTAACGCACATATGGTGATGATGAGAATGGGATGCATTGGAAAATTGAGCTGAATCTCAAATAAAAGATCTTGGATATTCCACTTTGACAACACTACATCGATAGAGTTTCGGTTCAAGAATGAAACCAGTATCTTCTGTTTCTAAGTACCAGAGCTTTGGCGCTGCACTCACACCAGATGTGCAGTATAGGAGGCACCTATGCGCCGTACCTTCTTTCATCCATTCATACCTACGGATGGAAAATCAGTCGTTATTAATGATTCATGGCCCACACCAAAGACATCAAGGGTGTTTCAGCTTATGTACATTGGGGATACATTGATGTCCCATAAATGTAATGTATTCAGGATTTGAGTTTGCTTTTGCATGTGTTACATAGTGTTATGTGTATTTTAATAAAACTCAACTGTCTAACTAAAATCTGGAGACACATTTTTTGCCCAACATTTGGGAATTGGTATGCTGCTTTCTAATCTGTTGCCGCGTTTGTCGGCCAGAACCGGCGCCTTATGCAAGTCAGATAATAGCAACCGCACCATCGGTCATCGGTACACATGCATATGTAATGGGGCTGCAGTTTCACTCCATGTATTTATTCAAGTAATGCAAATATTGATGGATTGGCAGCGACGCGTCACTATTTAAGTGGCCCTCAAGTGGACAAGCATCAAAGTGCTGCCATATTCTTCTTCTTTCTTCTACTCTGTTGTAAACGTATGGCCACTTCATGCATGTAGCAAGAACATGAGTCATGCTTTGGTTTTACGTTTTTTTTTTTTGGGATGGGAGGCATGGAGAATCAAGTCACAGGTTCTTGCTTTCCTAATGGACATGCTGCTCAGTTTCTAGTGACCACATCCTAACAAGCAGTAGCCAGCAAAAGGGACAATGTTGGGTGTCATTTACAAGACGTACGGCTAGCTCCTACTGCTCGTTGCGACTCGGGCTCACAGGATGCAGTGTTCCCGTGCTCTTGACGGCGCCTAGTCACTGACCAAGGCTAAGGCTCACAGTCGGTTGTGGGCGTGCTAGAGTAGGTGGCACCGAAATTGTTTGTTAAATTTGTAGTTAACAAATTTTAAAAATAAATTTTTATTGGGATAATCCCAATGTCTGTTAAATAAAAATATTAACTTAAGACATAATACATTAATATTAAAATGAATTTGTTTTGTTTTTCAATAATTTTTCTTTGATCTCATATATTTGTTTTAGGTAGTTGTGTTTTGTTAACTAACAATAGTCCGTGTGGGTTCGAGATTCGAGAGATTCGAAAAATCTCTTCCGTTAGATTTGTAAGAGGTCCGTGAAGAAATTTTATCCGTTAGATTTGTAAAAAAATATAACTCTAAGTGCATTTTTTGTGTGCACAGAATCTAACTCAGCTTTGTTGAAAATATTTTATCGTGTGTATGTAGAAAAAATATGCTTTTTAAAGAGTAGAGATAGAGATAGAGTTTGCAGTATATAAAAATTTATAGGATAAATTTAATTTGCTTCTTTCAAATATATCTAAAATTCAGATAACCCCTAAACTATTATTCCTACAAAATGCCTTTTTAGTTCAATTTACCCCTAAAAACAATTTATCTTTTCTATTTCTCGATAAATAAGCGTAATCTTAAGATGAAACTTTATTAGATGATATCACATTATAACACATATTAGAAAAATACATCTTCAATTTTCTATTCTTATTATCATAAAATTTTATATCCCAAGAATCAATTTACTATTAAATGCTTTTCCCTATAAAAATAATAATGAAGATTTATAATGTATTTTTAACATATGTTATGATGTATTTTATTATCTCGTAAAATTTAATATTAAGATCATTTTTCTCTTGATGTATCTTCATCAACAAAATGTCTCTTGAACCAAGTATCTACTCATTCCAATCATAAATTGTGTGTCAACACTTATGTTTGGGGAAAAATTACATTAGAGTGTAAATTGAACTAAAGCCACGTTTTAGCTAGGAACTGAAAAAAAATAGTTTAGGAGTTATCTAAGGATCCGTTTGGATACCTGAAATTGAATCAATTTCCATAAATCAAATTCCAAGAAATAGAATTCTCTAGAATTGAATCATCTGAAAATGGATTCAATTTCATTTTTCCTTTTTGGCTGTCATAGAATTTAATTCATGGAATTAAAATCTAATTGTCGTTTGGAGCCATATATACAATTGTAACAGGTCGTTTTCAAAGTCATCGAAGACACATCAGCACTTCCAGACATCGCCCCAACTCCTCCTGCTGGCTGCTTCCCCAACCTTCCACTTTGAGAAACCCAAGAACGAAAGAAGCAGAAATTTGGATTCAGCAGGATACAAACAGAAAGGAAGCGAAGCTGCTTACTCATCTCCTGCAATACTAAAAAAATGGATTTATCCCAACGCCCCTGCTCAAAGTGCAGGCGGTTGATAACCGCCTGTACTGAGAGTGAGGTAGTCCCGGGAAAAAGAACCATCAGCAAAAATATTTTAGTGCAGTGGACTTCCTAAAGAACTGTCCGCCCTGGTTCTTTAACACAACCGCTTGCCCTAAGCTCATTTTCACAAGCGGTTCGCTTAAACAGCCACCTCCATGTTTGGTGAACCGGCGTGACTGTGTTTTTCCACATCATCGATCCGTCCCTTTGTGCGTGCAGCCAATGGGATGTATTTAGACCCCTCACCCACGAGCAGACTTAGGTCCCGTTTGGTAAGGCTCTGTCTCCTCCAAAAACAGTTTTCGCTCTGACTTTTTGAAAAAAGAGCTTTTATAGCTCTGGCTCCCGCTCCTTAAAAAAGCATTTGGTAGATCAGCTTTTTTTATAGGATCTTCTATTTTACAGGAGCAGATAACATAGAAAAATGCCATGTGGATGAGAGAGCCACAGAGAAGCCACATTTTTTGGGCTACTAGCTTCACCTCTTGCTCCTCCTTAAAAAATAGGAAAAGCGACTCCTACTAATTAAACTCACTTAGTATAATTTTAGTTGAAGTCCATCAAGAAGCTGGCGGAGAAATCCTACCAAACAGGTCCTTAAATCCAACTGCCACAGGCCTCTCACCACCCACGTGCCTCTCTCCCTCTCTCTGACGGAATGCGGTGGTGGGAGCTAGGCGCCGGCG
>BCLG01000092.1:5681-34633 GCA_001602295.1 Zoysia matrella
TTACAGTAGCAAATCTGCAGTTTTCTGAAACTATAAGTTAAGTCTGTAGTTTTGTGATAATATTGCTAAAATACCTATATGTTTGTGAAATTTACTCAAAATTATTCAATATTATAGATATTATTAGTCAAAGTTAAAAGAATTTAACTTTGACTAAAGCTAGAAATGCTTATATATTGGAACGAAGGTAGTATATATTACTTACTAATCAAATCTTTGCCCTTATACATCTTGTGCTAAGGTGGAAGAAGAACATTGCCACCTAAAAATATGGTGGTACTAGCTGCGCGATAAATCCTAGAATCAGGCATATACAAATTTTCTATTTGGTCTCTTCTCCTAATTATCATTTTGTATTATTGACCCTAGCTAGCTTTAGGGTGCATCTGGATGGAAAAACATTTTGACATGAATCACTTAAACATTAAATGATGTGTTTCTTGTTATAATATTTGGAAATATTCCAAATAACATTCCATATAAATCCCAAAGGCCCACTCACATATGAAAGGAGAATATTATAAGCAAGTACTCTTGTGATAGCAGGCTGGTTACTATATTTGTATAAATGGAAGTCTAGTTACCATATATGTGGGCACTTTTGTATATAAATAGAAGGATGAGACGTCATCTAGAATACACAACCATTCTTATATTCTCCTCTCCCTTAGTGCTGTGATGCTCTGTCTTCCCCATCTGCAGGGGCATATAAGGTTTTTGGAAGTGCCTTCACGACTGCTCGTTGTTGGTCTGCTTCTACTTCGACGCTGTCAACTGCTTCCTCTTCACTGCTGATCGTCTGTTGCATCTACATCAACGGTCTGCTTCAAGTACTATTTGTGCAACTACTTGCGCCGACAACTCCACTGTAAGAATGAATCTCTCTCTTTATTTCCGTTATTTATGTGCATTCTGTTACTGGCACTGGAGGGATCACAATTGCTTCGGTGAATTTGGATCGTAGTGCTAGTATGCATCATACGTAGTATTTCAGATCTCACTATATTTGACATTTTCCTAATTCCTAGAATTAATTTAATCATCACTAAAATGCGATTGTTTCCAACATTTCACAAGTGATTCAATTCGAATTGCAAGCACAAGAAATATTTCTCTATTCTGCATTAGAAGTGTGAAACAAGGAAGGTGTCTAAAGTGATTTTATTCACTTCCTTCTCATTTTAACTGAACCAGAAACATTTAAACAAAAGAGCCTTTCAAAATGTGATTCTGATCCAATAGAGAATCATTTCCCAAGAGAAACTGAAATATTTCTGTTTCTTAGTAAATTTGGAACTGTATCAAACAAACCCTTAAACTCAGATCCGTACAGCTGAAGCAATTGCAGAATATCTCAACGACATGTACTCAATGCAAGACTAGGAAATAAAATTGGATTAATTTGATACATGCCAATAAAATTGTATTCATAGTATATCCGCTTGGACAAGTTGAAATTTTTAAAATTACCAAATACAGATGTTGCTACATGTTTTACAAAGGACCGATTTATGTCACCCAAGCTAGCTAGGCTCACCCTTTCTATACGTCTGATATGTGAACTAATTTATTAACCCAAGCTAATGACTAATCTAATTACATGAAATGGTTAAAGAAGGAAAAACTCCAACATAGTAGTATATGTACCGTCACTACCGTGAGTATACCTGCGCGCATGGTTGTGCCAACAGGTTAAACGGTAATAATTAATGGGAAATTAATGATATATTTGTTCGCTACATCAACTTTCCAATCAACAATCCACACGAGTTGATCCTGGGACCCATATGGCCGTCTGTTGATCTACCTGTCACGTGGACGAGGAGAAGAAAAAATGGCGTCCATGCTGCTTCCCCCGCTGCTGCCGGAGTTGAACATGGCGTCGGCGAGGTCCATCACCGGGTACTCCATCTCCCTCCCTGTTCCTGAGATGGGCACGTTCGCCGGCGCGCCGTTTCCTTCACCGCCACCACCAGCACTGCTGCTTGCTCCGACGAGGCTTGACGGCATCGAGCTCATACCGAGCTGGATGGCCGTGGACAACGCCGGTGCAGGATGACGCTCGGCGGTCACCACGGCGAGGTCCTGGGCCAGGATTGCCCCCGAGCTAGTCGGGGAGTTTGTTGTGACGGTATCGGTGGTGGCTGTAGCGGGGAGGGTTAGCAGCGGCGTTGTGGAGGTGAGGCAGGTGTGGTTGCCGCAGTAGGTGACCTCGTACGTGAAGGGGTCGTCGTCCAGACGCTGCACCTTCTTCTTCGCCTCACACCCGTAGTAGGTCTTGTGAGTGCACCTGTAGTAACTCCTGCGGATTATATTGCAACAAGCTAAGAGCAGTAACAACCATTTCATCCGTTTGAGCATCACGGCAGTGCAGATTACATGGCATGCAGTACATGGCTATACATGCAGGTACGTAATCTCCATTATTTGGTACTGGGAACATATATATTTTGAGGGGTCTACTGATTTTTTCTACAAATGAATTCGCTATCACAGGAGACTTCGTCCTCGTTTAATTATTTTTGTATGGAACGGTCAAAAGCAGGTTTGAATAGGTGGGATTGGCTATCCTGGTTTCAAAACACATCACGATCATTAGCTCATCGCACCCATTCTTACCCTCATCAGGTTGTAACGAAACCATACCTATCTATCAAGTGTTCGAATAAAATCAACTGATGGGAACAGCGCGATACAAGTGGGATCAGAAGATCGACGGATTTGTTACTTGCGTGAACCAAACGTAAAATATTAACAGTGAGATTAGTGAGCCTGTAGATTCAATCCTACACATAGTTTAAGTGACACAAGTACCGAACAAGGCCTGTGGAAATTAAGCGGAATAATATAAGCATCCCAAACTCAAGTAAAGTGTGAAAGAAAGGAAGTAGAAAATTTGACGGTGTGAAGCGTACTTAAGTGAGTTCAACCTCCATGTAAATCAATGACTGGCTGTTGAAGCGCATGCATCTCTGTGCTCTCTATCTGCTACAGTACTATCGTAATTAATTGAGACGCTACTAAGTACAGGTCTTATTAATTTTCTTAATCTTAATTTGAATTGGACCACTGCGTAGATTTCAACCTCCTATTCTTCTTCTCTGTAACCCAGAGACTAATAACGACTCAATCAAAGATTGAATAACAGTCAGCTCGATCGATCCCCGCGTTTAATTTAAGGCTTAAGCAACAAATTTGTGTCTTAGGAGTACCTGGGATACCGAGAGCCGAGGATATCCTTCTGTCCATACTTGCGCCACGTGTACCCGTCGTCCGGTGGCTGATCTGTGTCGCCGCCGGCACGATGCGCCGGGACCATCACCGTCCGCCTGTCCCCGCTCTCCCTCCTTGTAGTAAATTTAAATTAATCACAGACATTGTTAGGTCGTCCATCTCTTTCACTGCCTATATAGCTACTGCATATAATAATCATCGGTTTTGGGAAGATTTAAATAATTGATCAGCATCAGCAACTGGCATCATGTATTCTTGTTCTGATGCAAAACATATGACCTCTGATTTGACTACTAAACATAACAATATACGAGTATTGTTTTATAGATAATAAGAGTATTCCTAAATTGTTTTTTTTGATGAATCTAATGGCATTAACCTTATTTATTATCGGTCCCAATGAACTTTAGATTATCATCGACTATAGTTGAATATATAGAGCTATTATATATATGCACCGACTAGTTACAAAAAAAAAACTAAAGCTGATAGGACAGAGAAATATGGATAGTTTACTTATACTTCAATACTATTCATCATGGACAGCTCCTGCAGGTCGCAAACGAGGAATGAGTCGGCTACATTTTATTTTAACAGATCTTACCCGTTGGAATTCGAACATAAGACCTTTAGCTATGATATTAATTATATTGAGTTACTATGCACTGATCAATTGATCTAATTAAAAGTCTATGCTGATTCGAAAAGATTGACAATTCCTTATGATTCAATAGAATGGATTTTATTAAACCAAATCTCAATGGGCTTTATTATGTTCCTGTACGAGGGAGTAGCTATAGGTCGCTAAAAAAGTATCCATGTAAACCCTCGTGTGACCCGCATGACTCGGCTCGCAATTCTTGGGAAGTCGTCAGCGTCGCAAACTCGCAATCGGTGAACAAGTACGAGATACGTGCGTGGAAAATTCGGTGGCCTTTCCACGCCCATGACGTGGTAAAGGGTTTCCACCCAGGTTTGAACTCTTGACCGCCAAAATTAACGAACAGGCCAACAGAACCCTAACGTACGCCAGGAAATGGCAAGGCACGTACCTCCTCCTGCCCTGCCGTGGCTGGATAGGCGGCGATCCCCTGGAAGACGGCGCCACTCGCCTGACCGGGCCGCCGGAGGTGCCTGCAACGTCCGCTCCGGTGCGCACCATCTCGTGTGCCCGCGTGGCGCTGAACGCCTCGGCCAGCGTGTGGAAGGACGACGGCTCCAACAGATGCCCCAGCTGCGCCGACGGCGGTGAACCGAGGAATGGGTTGTTGGCGACCGTGCCACCGGCCTCCCGGTGGTCAGGGCGCCACTGACGGAGGAGGTCGCTGGCGGAGGGAGGTAGCAGCTGCGTGGCCCCTACCTCCGTTCGGCCGTGCGGTTGCAACATGCGGATGGCAGCGGCGTAGGCGCGGGCAATGCCGTGGCAGCGCTCGGCGAGGTAGGCCGGGTCGTTCTGGCCCCCCGAGAGCTCCTGCATGAGCTGCGAGGCAAGCTGGAACGCCTGGTGGATCTGCGAGAGCACGTCGTCCATCGCTCCCAGCTGTCCCAGCAGCTCGTCGCCAGTGATCTTCTGGTTTATGTTCACCGAGCCCCGAAGATGATCAAGCGTGAAGGGATGCTGAGGATGTGGGTGCCCTGCGAGGACTTGCATGAACAATGGAGTTTGTGAAGCTTCCGAAGGAGAGGCAGGCGAGCTGGCGATCTGTACTGTCCCAGATTTAATAACTAAAGGGTCCGTGTTACACGCCATGGGAAGAGAGCAGTATATAGGAAACAACGTGGTACCAACACTGCCGGAGAGGAGAGACTCTCCTTTACGCGGTAAGAACGAAAGAAGGAGCGGAACGGGTCATTGGTCATGGCCGTGGTTAATGGTAAATTCACTCACTTAATTAACATGGTTTTGCTGCTGATCTGGTCACTTTCTCACTGCTACCTGTCCAGTCCTGGGGAAGACCATGGAAGTCGAAAAGTGCAGTCGTTCGTTCAACATGGATGGAAGGATCAGAGTTCCGGCCCACATCGTCTTCCCTTCTTCGGCCGACGACTTCGTGGAACTTTTCCTTTGACGAGCCAAGTCTACGGCAAAGCGGCCAAAGATGCGAGAACCACATGTAGCACTTATCAGAGACCCTTCAATTTGTTTCGACCCTTAATTAGCCAAAGTTGCAGCTCATTAGTGGTATGACAGTCAGCTTAATTAGTGCTGCAGCCAGTGAAAAAAGTTTGGTTCTCTACGCACTAGTTAGGTAATGTAATTAGTTTCTCTGCAAATGCAATTATGTGAAAAATTATACTACCTTCGTCCAAAAAAGACTGTTTTTGGATTTGATCAAACCTGATTTTGATCAATAAATTATTTTGACTTTAAAAATTATAAAATTTATATGTTATAAAAATATTTCGCATAATGAATCTAAAAGCACAAGTCCTACATCAGTAAATGGATCGACTTTATAGAATTTTTTATTCAAAGGGGTAGGTTTGACAAAGCCTATATAAATGGAGTGATGTCCGATCGAACTGAGGTAGTACAATTTAATTTTCGCTGAATTATCCAGATAGAAAAGGATATTCTAATTCATGCTTCTGTATTCTATATGGGTGATATATAATTAATTACTTTTTTGCGGACAGGCCAGTGGCCTGGTGGTAAGAGTGTAGGGGAGCACTCATGCCGGCGGGTGTTCGATCCCCCGTCCCGCACTTGCCTCCTGTGAAGGCAGCAGCTAGGCCGCATTTCAAAAAAAATAATAATTAAACATTCTTGGTTCGTGCGCACTAGACAAATAATGTTGTGGTAGAGATTCCCAGAAGTAACCAGGTTCAAAAGCAAAAGAATCGTCAACGAAGAATAAATGCTAATCTGTGTGCGAAGGCATGACACCACTTTGGGCACCAGTGAGTGGCGGTGTCAAAGTTAACATGTTATTGTTTCTCGATGTACTCCCTTCGCTCTAAAATATAAGTATTTTTAATTAAAGTTAAACTTATTTAATTTTGAGAATTAACAATATTTTATAATATATAAATTATATTAGTAGATTCATCGTAAAATAAACTTTCATAATATGCATCTCTCTATATTAAAAATTATTTAATTTTTTAGATAGTATTAATCAAAGTTAAAAGAGTTTAACTTTGATCAAACTCAAAAATATTTATATTTTGAATCAGAGGCAGTATTACACTGAAAGCTTTAGTCTTTTATGCGTTTTACTTTTTTTAATTGTTATCACTGTTAATTTTTAACATCATCTTGAACAATTTGACTTACTCAAAAAATTAGTTCAAATAGGTAAAATAACAAATCGTGTTTCAAAGATATTTAGTGATAAAGAAAATTATAACAAAATATATCATATCTATCATAATTTTTTGAATAATAAGATGATTGTCAAAGATAACATTAGAAGTCAACATCAACATAACTAAAAAAATGGAGGGATAGTATAAAAGCTTATTAAATTCATTAAAATGTCACGACTGGCTGTGAAAATGTATTCGGTGTTATCTTTCTTGGTTTCACAACTAAATTGAGGAAACAATATATTATCTTGAATCTGTCTTGAGAAATATCATTATATATTTTTATATTTTTCTATCATTTGCATATACGATGCATCGGATCAAAATTATATACCTGATATCATGTCCAAATGGATAAACTACTTTATATTCAGATACAAATAAATTTGATACAAAATTTTTAAATACTGTTATACTATTTATGTTTAATCAGCCTCCAACAAAAGCATTACTCCTGCTGGGCAAAGCCATCACCGAATCAATAGGTCGAAGTAGATTCTTTTTCTTTTTGATGGAGTAGAAGTAGATTCTTTCATGACAGCCAAAAGGCATCAACGCTTTGTGTGGTAGCATCTAATAAGAATAGAAGTCTATTTCTAGCTTTTGTTGACTATGACTTTGACCAATGATTTTAATATATTTAATTAATTTTAATAATATAAATTATATATATTATAAAAGTACTTCTTTTGATGAATTTGAAGTACAAATACTAGGTTTTTAAATTTAATTTAATCTATAAAAATTATTGGTCAAAGTCATAGTCAACAAAAGCTAGAAATAGACTTCTATTAGGACGGAGGTAGTAGATGAACGGACAAGACTAAATAAGAAAAAGGAGATAAAGGAAGACACTCAAAGTATATTCATTACTCCCTCTGTTGTCACAGTTGACTTTTAGTGTTACTTATAACCATTCATCTTATTTAATAAATTAGCTCAAATATAAAAAAATTATATAAATCATGTTTAAAAAATGTTGACGCTCGATTTGAGATCAGAATGGCCAGATATTGTATGTAGGATTAAAAACGCAAGTATCGAGAAGCTAATCTCAAAGGACAGAGACACGAGAGTTAGAGTGGTTCAGAACCTCTTGTGAATAATAGCCTTATGTCTAGTATGAGTATGTGTGTATTTGTGTAACGGTGATTTGCTTGTCCCTTGGGACGAGTTACATGTTTGTAGGGAGGCTATCCTTCTGATTAATTACAATTAATGGTGCAGTAAACCTGGTAGCGTCTTCACTCATTACACCCACGTTGGCATGCATTGGGGGAATGCTCCTCAATGCAATAACTGTCATGCCTCAGTCCACATTACTGTGTTGAGAGGGTCGTCGCGTGCCTGCTCCGCTGAGGACTTCGGGTGTGCCGCAGCCCACTAGACTTCAAGAGGTGAAAAAATTAAGGTATTTATAAAATACTTTATGAGTAAGCAAATTATAATAAAATATAAAATAATTTATCTACAAGACATTGTCTGGAGTTGATTTTATGGTTACGACATTAAACAAAAAAAACTTGGTTTGTAGAACATTGAAACTTTGTCTGTAAGATACTAAGTAGTGTTTTGAAGACAAATTTTTTTTATTAGTGTTCTATGGACTAAGGTGACACTATTCAGTGTCCTGTAGATAAATCGGCCCAAAATATATTATATTTATTATATTTTTAGTAAGGGAAATAGTCAAAGGCTATATTAAAAGTTAACGGTGAAGCATTAAACAAAGGGAGTACAGTGTTATCTCGTATTTTTGTTGAGCTCTGGACTCAATTTTTTTCAAAGGATGATTCCACATGTTAGATTTTAGTTGATTTACCTGTTGACAGGACCACTCCCTCCATTCTAAAATATAAGTATTTCTAAATTTAGTCAAAATTAAACTTTTATCACTTTGATCATTAATAATATTTTATCATATAAAAATTATATTTTTCGTTCTCATCTTGAAATAGGATTTCATAAAAAGTATCTTTTTATATTAGAAATCATGTAATTTATCATGATGTTGTTAGTAAAAGGTAAAAGAATTTGATGTTAATCAAATCTAGAAATGCTTATATATTTGAAACAAAGGTACTTCCTCCGTCCCTAAATTCTTGAAATTTTTTACTTTTGGACAGCATGTTTGATTGTTCATCTTATTTAAAAAATTTTACAAATGCAAATTAGACATGTTTATAGAATCTCTTATGATAAAACTATTCACAGCAAAATAAATGATATTTTTACAAAAAAATTAATAAGACGGAGAGTCAAACATAATATAAAGTTAAAAGTGTCAAAAAATTTAGGAACAAAACAAAGATAATACTCTTAGTAATGAACTGTGACGTTCGTGGTCCCGTCACGTTTCTAGTATTGAACGTGTAGGCTGTTTATGGAAATACATTGACACAGACACGGGAGATCTTTTCTTGTCTAGTTATATACTATACTCCCTCCATTCTTTTGTTTATGTCGCCGTTGAGTTTTAAAATCAACTTTGACTATTTGTCTTATTAAAAAAATTAATAAATTGTATATATTTTGATATAATTTAATTTATCATTAGAGTTATTTGAATCACAATTTAAAATTTTACACATTCAAGCAAATTTTTTGAATAAGATGAATGATTAAAGTTGATTGTAAAAGTTAATGGCGATGTCATTTTAAGGGAGGGAGTACTAGAATATCTACACCCTTTATTTTTTTTTATTTGACCACTGCATACTTGTGCAGCACAAGGGGCGTGGTTATTGACTGCCATAGTCATTTTGTTTTGCCGTAAAGACAGGGTGTGTAAAAGACAGACGACGAACAAACTAAGGAAGCATCGCCGCTGTCTCCAGGAAGGGGGCAGTCGAGCTACTAGCACACTGGTTCTTTAGCGACAATAATTTAAGAATTGAGGAAGTTATCTGAATGTAACAAATAGCTAAATAATGGTTCTAAATTTTTTTCAGGTGTTCTCTATGTGATACTCTGCTCCTAAATTATTGTTGTTGTGTACTTTTAACACCGTTTTTTACTATTTCTTCTATTTTAAAAATATAATAAATATCTTGTATTTTTTTTATAATTTACTTTATCATTAAAGTTATTTGAATCATGACTTGTAATTTTACACATTTGAAGTGATTTTTTAAATATGACAAACATTGAAGACGACGTTAAAAATCAACAATGACAACAAATTAGGGACGGATGGAGTAAGTAGGTACTCCCTTCGTTCTTAAATTGATGTCATCGTAAACTTTTAAATTCAACTTTGACCATTTGTATTATTCAAAAAATTTGTTCGAATATATAAATTTTTAAGTTGTGATTTAAATAACACTAATGATAAATCAAATTATATCAAAATATATATAATTTATCAATTTTTTTTTACTAAAACGAATGGTTAAAATTGAAATTAAAAGACAACGGCGACATCAATTATAAAACAGAGGGAGTATATGTAAGTAGTACTATCAATATAAGCAAGGAAATAATATTAATACAATGATAGTGTCGAATGCTGGGATCAAGTTTTTCAAATAAGCATGAAAGTTTGGAATTATGTGGGAAAAAGCAAAGGTAGTACTTTCTGGATGAATGGCTGGGGCTGCCATCTCTTTCTGAGAATTTTGGACGTCCAAGCAAGTTGAATTCGTCCTATTATATCCAGGCCTGTTCTTGGTCGTCGGATGTCTTTTAGTCACTGTTGATGGGAGCCGCAGTGATCTGTGAAGGAATCAATTTGTATCTTACGCTCTCAGTAAAAGAACTGACTGATTCTATGAGATTGCAACCTTTTGTCCGTTTGATTTTTCCGTTGGATTTGTCATCACTGTCAGATTTGTGATTCCAGACAAACGTGCCAGCTGCCTCAAATACATTTTGGTAAAAAGCAAGTGCTCCTTCCGTGTGGAATTATTAACGTTTCAGACATCGGAAATGAAGCTAACAATTGATTTCTTAATATCAATAAATCGAAAACAGGGGGGCGTACATATTATTATTTTGTTAGTATTGTAATTTTAGCAAATATGAATTGTAAAATTTAATAGTTCATGTTCTAACTGTGACCTGTTCAATAATTTGTGAAGAAAACCTACCAATCTGTATACGACAAACAATACAGATGCTTCACTCAGAGAAGATACGTCCATTTCTTTGTGGAGCTTCTGGAATCAGATACGGGTTGGTGTTTGTCCTCTTATCATTCAGGAGCTTCACCACGCAGGTTGATCAAGCTAAGATACTAAGTCCTGATTCATCTTTCTTTTCCACCAAGAGACGCACTTGAATTCCTCGTTGAATATTCAAGCTAGACGAGCATAGACTGGTGTTTTCTTGACCATTTCTTTCGTTCTACTGTTAATCAATACTTCTGGACGCAATCAATCTATTGAAAGTTCACATTTGCTGCCGAATGATCTTTTCTTACATTTGTCCATACATATATTCCCTTGCGGTACATTCATTTCTCCAGATATAGAGTGTCTTCTCCAAGGTGGCTGGAAGCTCGGGAAAAAAATAAACTTTTTTTTTGAAACAACTGTAGAAAACTAATTATATAATATTTTAAATATAAATAGATCAAATTATATATATTTAACATTTATATTGTAAATAAAAATTCCACAAGCCGTGCCAGGTCATGCTGTGCCTGGCCTAACCTAATGAGCTACGCGGGTTGGACGTTATGCCTAGTAGAGCCATGCTCGTGCCGGGCCAGTGGGTCTACGCATAGGCCCAGGCTGAAAGTTTTTAGTACTAATAGTGTTGGAATCTAAAATCAATGACCACTGTTCGCAGCTGCTGCGTCAGAATCAAAGTTTTAGAAACTGATGAGAACTGATCGATTTTTACAGTTTTTGGTCAAATCAGTTCAATTTGGTTTCATCGGTTTTTGGTTTAATAAATTTAATTTTTTTTGAAAATTCAAAAAATTAAAAATTCAAAAACCGGTAAAACCTGTCGGTAAACCGGTCAAACCGAGCGGTAAATCGGAAAATTCGCTCAAACCTATTTGATTTCAAATTTAAAAAGATAAACCGGAAAAAACCAATCGGAAAATCAGAAAAAACTGGTTGTTAAACCAGAAAATGAGTGGTTTTCTCTCAAAAATTTGATTTTTGAATTTAACTGATTTTTTCAGTTTACTGCTTTTTTCGGTTTTCGCAAAAACCGATCAAATTGGTGTCGACCTTGGTCAGAACCAAGAAACCTCGACGCGAGTAGCAGATACGGAGACCGACAGTTTGAAAACCCGCTGCGCGCGCTTGCGAGGACCCAGAGAAAATAAAATCTTCAACCAGGGAAGGAAACATGCGAAGCTGATGCTGCGTGCAAGCTTCGTGGAGTTGCCGGCCCCCGGGGGGCGTCGATCGGGCTTGTGGCTGCCGGCCAAAGCAAGGCAGAAGCGGAATCGGCAACAGTAACCCGGCGGAAGGACCGACCGCTTCAAAGGCGACTTCAATCCACACGACCGTTCGTGGTCGCCGTGGACCAGGAAGAAGAAGAATAGCAGGTGCGGGATTGATTCATTCTTGCTGCATGCCGGCGACTTGCGGCGGTTGTAGAGTGCGCCCCCCCTGAACCCACCTGTACGTTCTCGTCTTCGTCGTCGGATCCGCGCAACCAGATGTCCGGGGTAATCCCTGCCAGGCTACCACACGTTTCAGTGCATCTTTGTGGTTCGCGTACGCATGCTTGTTTCCATAATTTATTTTCAATTTTTTGACGAACAATATTTTTTAAACAAGATATAAATATAAATATGAAAAACAATATATATATATATATATATATATATATATATATATATATATAACTCTAAATTTGCCTTGAAATTAAATACAGCTGCTTAGCAACATGACTTTATTATCAAATCTCTTTAAATAGTTTCTAAAACATATCGGTCATCTCAACCATAGAGAGCTAGTATACCATTAGGAAAATCTGATTCCTAAAAAAATAGGATAATAAAAAAATATGATTAGAAAATACTATTTTCTTTTATTCTGTTTCTCAACAATTTATTGGACTTTTAAAGGAAGAAACAGCATTAGGCATTTAGGCCTCGTTTGGTAGGGCTCCTCGAGCGGCTTCTCCGCCGGCTTTAAGTGAAACCGTATCAAACAATTTTAGGAGAAGCCACTTCTCCTTCATTTTAGTAGAGAGCCAGGGGTGAAGCTAGGAGCCACAAAAAGGTGGCTTCTCGTGGCTCCTTCGTCTACGTGGCATTTTTATTTGTTAATTACTCCTACAAAAATAGAAGAGTCCAAGAAAAAACCGTTTTACCAAATATTTTTTAAGTAGCCGAAGCCAGAGCCATAGAAGCCTTTTCTCCAATGAAGCTAGAGCCGGAGCCGTTTTTGGAGGAGCTAGAGTCCTACCAACACTGTTTAGCACAGCTTATTTTCAACTTATTCACAAAAAATAAACAGAAGTTGTGCCAAATAACAAACTTATTTCACAGCTTATTAGTTCAGCACATTCTCGTAATGAACTAAATAACAACTTATTTTTTAAATGCTTTTCATCAGCTATAAAAATAAGCTGTTTTTTAACAAGTTTAAGATGTGCCAAACAGTTCCTTAGCCTTGTTACAAGAGAGATCTTGTGTTTAAGCTGCTGCAAGACACTCCATTCTAAAATTGTGGTCGCTAGTACAATAAATATAGTTAAATTTTTAAATTTGGTTTGTTGTCTTAACGACAAAAAAAATTGGGGGAAGTAGTACATGTTCAAGCTATCATGTGCGTGACATAATTTATTCGGACAACATGTCTGAAATTATTGTTGGTAAACAATAAAAGAATTGCTGACTGAAAATTCCATGCAGAAATATCAAATTCAGGGAGGGAGGTATAGAAGGGCTAGCAGCAGGCCTGCACCTGCAAGCCACAGCCCGTTCGATGTTCCTGCTTTTGCCTTTTGGTTGGTTACATTGGCTCTATTTGACACAATTTATTTTCAGCTTATTAAATAAATAAGTAGAGTTTTGCTAAACAGTAAATTTATTTTATAATTTATTAGTTTAGAAGCTTCTTAAAATGAACTAAATAGCAACTTATTTTTTAGTGCTTTTCACCGGCATTGAAAATAAGTTGCTTTTTTTTTAACAAGTTTCAGCTACGCAAAAAAAGCCATTGTCTTGGGTTGTGTTTCGGGTCGAAATCTCTCATTGCTCTGCTTACCTTTTTTCTGTGATGAATAATTTTGTTGTACTCAGTTTTGTTCACAATTTCTCTTTGCTTCCGGTCTTAAAAGATGGACTGGCCTTCACAGTTCTGCTTCAATCATGAAGGCTCAAGTTGATGCTCCGTTAATATATACTGAGACGGCTGTGAGTGAAGAGTTTCAGTCAGGGCTGGATATGGATAAATTAATTATTAGCCATAAAAAATTACTCCCTTCGTTCTAAAATAAGAGACATGTTTACCTTTAGAAATTAATGTTTTATCATTCGTATTATTTAAAAAATTTAGAAAAATATAAATCAAATAAATCATACTTCAAGTATATCTGATAATACAACATTTTATCGAGGGAGTACAAGTTTCTTATCAGCCATTCAAAATTTCCAATTTCTTTATCAACCAGCAATGTTAACTTTCATTTCTTATTCACTACTTCTATATACTTGAGGACTTTTTACCTTCTCTATCAATTTTTGCTAATTTTTCTCACTACCCATTTTAGTGGACGTTGTATGGTTTCAAGATCTATAAAATTTTCACAAGGAACAATTTTTAATTTAAATTCAAATTTTAAAATTTAATCTAAACTATTTATTTCTTTTTGAGCCTGAGGACCATAATGTGAATTCCTGAAAGAGAGCTGATTTCTACAATGTCCACTGAAATGGGTTAACAAGAAAACTTAGGGAAAAAATGATAAAGGGTAAATAATTCTTTGAAGCACCTTAATGCATGGGAGTGGTGAGTAAGGAAATAAAGTTAACATTAGTGGTTGATAAATAAACTAAAATTTTTGAATGCTAATAAAAAACATAGTTTTTTTTATAGCTGATAGTGAATTTTTGCCCTATAAATTTTAATTCGTGCAACAGGAAACCGATAGTTGGGATAGAGACAGGTGCGTGCTCTTGGAGGTCTTGACGCGTGTGACGTGCTAGTGGCTGCGGTGAAGTTTAATCCTTGGATCCAAAATTATTAAATTCATTTCTCTCTTAAACCATACATCCATTCTAGACCGCCCTTTTGTTTGTTAAAATTAATATAATAAAATGAGACCCATTATAAATATAATTTTTAAAAACAACATTTTGGATATATTTTTAGAAAATTAATTCAATGAATGTGAATAATCTAAACCTATGTCTACATTATCCAACAACATCTTAATCCTTCCGAATAGCAAAGCTAGGACTAAGTCACATCAGAGGTACATTGAATTGATATCGTGCCATAGATCGACCAGCCTGAACATGCATTGATTATAAGGGTATAAACACTAAAGTATACTATAATTATAGCTAACTAATTTCCCATAATGAAAAGTACAACTGTACTAAGAAAAACAAATTATATAGAAAATTTTTATTAATGCTTATAGTCATTAAAAAGGAAAAATATATATAAGAAGAATACTCACTAATTTCTCCAAAATGACTTGAGAATTAGAAGAAATTTCTTCGGTCAAACAACACTAAAAACTATGAAAGACTAAGTGAGTGAGAGTGAAATCCAAGTGAAGCGTGTGTTGAGGTGAGGGGTCCCTTTTATAGCCTCCAAGAGTCGATAGAGGTTACTTAGTTTCCACAAAACAACTTCAGAATATTCCTAAGGAACTTCAGAAAAACCAACACGTGAAATCACTCCAGGAATGGCATCAACTCTGAAAGTGGCCTAGAGGGGGTTGAATAGGCCAATCTAAAAGTTTTCTGCAAATTAAGACTTAAACAAACTGTCAGCCCCCCCCCCCCAGAAACTCCGGCCACTGGCCGCCGGACACTCCGGCGTCGGAGACACCGGCTATTGACCGGACACTCCGGCAACCACTATGAACTTAGAATGCAGAAATTTTAAGCTAGATCTAGCGAAATTACTTGAACCAAAAGATAAAACGGAAGTATTAGAGCAAGCAGAAATAAGTAAATAAGGCTAGAACAAGCTACCCTAATAGATCGATGTCGAAATGTAAGTGAAGCGGGTAATAGATCTCAAACCTAGAAAACAAGAAGCACACGGAGACACAAGGATTTATCCTGGAGTTCAAATCCACTAAGGATCCTACGTCTCCGTTGAGAGATTCACAAAGAACCGGGTTTCACTCAACCCTTTTTCTCTCTCAAGACGACCATCAAGGTCGAGATGAGTGCCTCACTATCAAATCTCTTTCGGGGGGGGGGTACAAACTTCTTGGGGCTTCATCACACGAGTTGGGAGCTCCCGAGCACGCCTAGTCGTCTAGGAGCTTGAAGCTCCAAGAGTAACAAAGGCGAAATCAAGTTCCACCTCCACAAATGCTCTTGGGAATAAAAGGGGTGCTCTCAAAGCCTTTGAAAGATTGCCCTCTCACTTCCCTTGCTCAAATCTAAGGAAGCCTTAGCAAGAGTGTGAGAGAGTGTGATAATGAGCTTAAGTGTGTTCAAGTCAAAAATAAGGCTTAGAGATTATTCTGCCCGTTGAGGAGTCTTTTATACTCCTCACTCCTAAAAGAGTTGTTGGGGTGTCATAACCACCGGAGTCTCCGGTCAAGTGTCGGACACTCCGACAAGGGGTGTACTGGACTCGGTGAAAAATAACTAGAGTCTCCGACCCAGAGGCCGGACACTCTGATGAGAGGTGTTCTATCACACCCGGTTTTAAGGCTAAAACCAAGTGACCCTTTATGTGTGCCCAGAAATCAAGTTTCACACATAAAGTAACTTCATTAATGGTAAAACAGAACAATGTCACGAATAAAGAGAATTAAAACAATTACTGAATTGCAGTGGAAAAGAAAACCAAGTGTTACTTGAGTACGACATGCCTAAACTCAAGGATAGAATAAAAACTATAAGAATCTTCAATGAGCTCCGCTTTAGGCATGTCTTATATTTTCTCTATTTTTGATTACCTGCAATTCTTCATAGAACTCAATAGAACGCGTTACTTTAGTTACGTTGTCATTTATCACCAAAACCCACAAGGGACCTAGATGTAGTAACAATCTTCCCCTTTTTGGTGATTGATGACAACACAATTAAAGCTTCAAGAGAGATATAAAAACAAGGTTTTAGATGCTTTGATATAGTGAGCTCTACCTTAATGTGTGCATATAGAACAAGATATGGCATGACAAGCCAAAATGCACATATTGCAAAGATAAAAATTTGTAAGGGCTCCCCCCTATATCAATGCATCCGTGCGGTGCAACTAGTGTGTGTGACAACAATATATATATATGTGATGCTCATGACAAGTTATAATCACACAAATGCAAAGCGAGAAAGTAAACAAGCACCAATACAACCATACATGATAATAAAGGTACAAGGTATTAAGATTACAATCATCCAAATAGTCTTAACACAAGTCTCGCACACACACTCAAAATGAATAACAAGGAAGATAAAGATAACTACTTCTCCCCATTTGGCATCACATCGCCAAAAAGGAGAAAAGAAGTGAAGTTAGGCTCAATAGAAGTCATATTCTTCAATTTCAACACCTTCGCCGTCACCGCCATCGTTACCATCATCATCTTCTTCTTCTTCTTCATATTCCGTATCACCTTCCTCACTAGAATCTTCGGCTTCTCTAGCAACCTCCTGTGCAAAAGGCTCAAAAGGAGAAGGTGGAGAGTACTCACGAGGAGGAGTGAACTGAAGAGAAGCTTGAGCACCAAGCCTTTGAACTTTGTCCTCAAGATAAGAGAAGCGCTCATGAGTCCTCTGAAAGTGCTTCTTAGATTTCCTTGCTTGGGAGGAGCAAAGGTTGAAGATCGATCGAAGAGCTCTAGAGATCAAGGAGCTCTTCTTCCTCGAGGCTTGGGTCTTGCCAAAGTGAGACCTAGTGAAAGTGGAGGGTCCTCCAACGGGAGAGTCAGCTCGAGAAGAAGGAACTGCTGAAATCTTGATGGGGTGGACTCTGTAGGGACTGTAGACTTTGTCATGAGAGAGCCCAGTGCCACAAGTCCACTCAATAAGTGCCATGATATAAGGAGCATATCCACAACTCTTCGTGGGAGAGATGGAGTTCTCAATGATGGATGAGTAGATGAACATGAACACACTAAATCCCCTTTCTTTTTCCGGATGGTCATGCATATACAAGAGCAAAGTCTTCGTGTTATGCAAAACACTGGTAGCATGGCCACTCTTGGGATTTAGTGTGTGATAGAAAAGAGCTGTGAGGATCGTGTAGTATGGAGCCATACCATGAACCATCCCATAGATAGGAGGCCCAAAGTCACGGTCATACAAGAAAGTGATCTCCTCATTGTTCAATGTCCTTCTGCCATGAATTGGCAAGATCTTCATCATCAAATCCAAAAATTGAAGCAAAGAACCAGCGAGATGCATGAAAACGGTTGCCTTCAAGGCTCCAATGCAGCACCTCATCCTCGCCACTGTGATCAATCCAAAGTGTGGAATAAAACTGAGCAATGAGCTCCTAATTTCATCCATGCCTGAAGCCCATGATCTTCTTAACATTCCTGGCTTCACACATTCTGATCACCTCATCAAACACTGGATCCTTCTTCTTCTCCATGTAATCCCAGTCAATCCATTTCATCGAGGTGGTCCTGTTCTTCTTCTTGTCAAAGATCGCAGATCTATACCAATCAAGCTGAAACATGTTATGGAACCGGTGATCCGCGACGCCATCCTCAGTCTCATACAAGTAGGGGTCCTCTAGTCTCCTGGGCATCAAATCATGTTTACCCCGCTTGTAGTCTACCATCATCCTGGGGGTGACAGTCGGAGGGTACTCCACCTTGGGATAATGCACTCGGTAGACAACATTACGCTTGAGAGGACGTGTATCCTGGTGCTGCCCCGCTGACTCAGCTGGATCAGTTGATCCACCCATAAGCCCTTTTCCTTTTCCTTTGGGTTTCCTTTTTCCTTTGGCTTTTGGGTGAGCGGCCTTCTTTGAGGCAGGCCGAGAGGAACCGCCCTCTTGAGAATCTCGAATAACAATGCCGCTAGAAGAATGGCTGGGTTGTCTCTTCCTCTTGACTAAAGGACTTTGCACCGGGACTATCTCCTCTTCACTAGAGGGGCTATTTTCTTGAGGATTCTTGGTACGAGCCATCTGCCAAAGTAATGAATTACAAGCAGTGAGGAACCCATATGATGTGAAGAAGAAGCTAAAAGAAGTTTTGAATTGAACTTGAAAAGATGGAACAGAATAGGCAGGTTCAGAGTGTCCGGCCAGGGGCCGGAGACTCCGGCACTGAAGACTCCGTCCAGGAGCCGGACACTTCGGCCAGATCAATTTCTGTCCGGGTCGACGCCAAAAACTTGGGGAATCAAGGAATGTCTTTTGGTGGTGATTCTAGGTGTTCATACACACAACTTTGTCAAAGAGTTGTCGTCCAAAACTTTCTAGAAAAGTAGATCGAGCTAAAACATGTTTGAATGAAGATTTTGGTGAATCTATGATTTTAACCATGGAAAAGCTACCAAATCACTAGCATTGACTTAGAAACATGTGATAGCAAGATTGGAAGCATTGGAACAACCTAAAACCTTCTAGGGGAGAGATCGGGCAAAATGAGATTACCTCCAAAAACTTGAGAAAATGACTGGATGAAGATCGGAGACTCCGGAGAAGGATTGGGGAAGTACTTTCCCGTAGAAATCCTACTCCAAAGTCCAAGATTCGAACAAGTGAAGAGAAGTGGCAATTTGGGGTGGTTTGGAGGCGCTAGGATTATAAAAAGAACCCTGGCAACGATTGGATGGCTTAAATACCCGAGGACCTCCGGAGACTCTGGCCATAGGCCGGAGACTCTGACAAGTGGCCAGAGACTTCGATGGGGGGTCTTCTAGAATGAATCTCAGACTTGAATTTTAGACAGATTTTGATGACGGAACGATGATAGATGGAGCGGAACGATGATAGATGGAGTGTGAGACTTATTTTAAGATCTTAACTAATGGTGATTAGCCAACGATCAACATTTCAATAACCATAATCACCATAGTCAAGCATGTATGCCAAAAATAGCAAGAACGAATAACATAGTTTTGAAAATCACTCAATGTTTTCACAAATCTTTTGTTTTTCAATCAAAGAGAGAACAAGTAGATGTGCACTACTTCAAGCCACATTTCGAGAATCTATGATATTAAGCTCACTCCTAAGCTCACAAAAGCGCTTCTCATCTAGAGGCTTGGTGAAAATATCGGACAATTGGTCTTTAGTAGGTACATGGAATATCTTTATATCCCCCTTTAGTGAATGATCTCTCAAGAAATGGTGCCGGATGTCTGTGCTTTGTGCGGTTATGATCACAAAGATTATTAGCAATTTTAATGGCACTCTCATTGTCACATAGGAGAGGACTTTGTTCTCAAAGTAACCAAAGTTTTTAAGGGTTTGCCTCATCCATAGCAATTGGGCGCAACAGCTGCCCGCAGCTATGTACTCGGCTTCAGCGGTGAATAGGACAACGGAGTTTTGTTTCTTGGAGGACCATGATAATAGAGATCTTCTCAAAAATTGGCAAGAACCCGATGTGCTCTTCATACCCACTTTGCATCCAGCATAATCCGCATCGAAATATCAAATGAGATTAAAAGTAGAACCCTTTGGATACCAAAGCCCTAGGTTTGGTGTGTGAACTAAATCTTAAGATATCTCTTAATGGCCCTTAAATAGCACTCTTTTGGAGCAGCTTGAAATCTTGCACACATACATACACTAAGCATGATAACGGGCCTAGATGCACAAAGGTAAAGCAAAGATCCAATCATGGAGCGATATACCTTTTGATCCACCGCTTTCTCACCGAAGTCAAGATCAAAATGATCATTTGTCCCCATAGGAGTCTTGATAGATTTTGTCGGGATCATATACACCGGGTACTTGACGACCCGTACTCGTATGCGTACCCCAGGAGGTTTTGGGGTCGGATGACGGCGCACGAACGTGCTGTCCGACCTCTGAGGCGACGATCACGAAAGCCAAGTCTTAGCCGCGCTAAGACGCACTGTGACGCCGACCTCCGAAAGCCGACACCCGGGGATCGACCCCCGGGGGGGTAGGTATGGCGTTTTGTGGTATTTATTCCGGTGGCCAACCACCAACTGTCCTGACGGGACGGGACGGTTCACCACGACGACACTCCAGCTAAAGCTACAGTACCAGACGGGCCGCGAGAGTCAACGGACAAGACCCGGCGGCACTGTGGCTGACGCTACAGTACCAGACTGACACTACAGTGCCGAACTGGCGCTACAGTGCCCGCCACTATGTGCGACGCGACGGGCCACGCCCTCGCATGGGCATAACGAATGATGACGACGCTAGTGGAGGACTCACTTGTCAGCGAGACAGTAGAACCGCATAGGGCCCACCATTTTGTAACCCCGGAGAGCGATAGAATGAGAGACACAACGAACACATACACACCGAAACCCAGAGCTCTTGCGCGTAACCGTCTACGCGCAAGCAACCCCATGAATACATGCATCGAGCACCCACGATCTAGGCGCCGGATCCTCTCTCGAACAGAGAACCTGACCCTTTCTACTCTTCTACCGAGATAAACCATCCCCTGGACGTAGGGTATTACACTGTTCGAGGTGGCCTAAACCAGGTAAAAAACTCTTTGAGTTTTCCGTAGACTAAGCCATATCAAATACGAAGGCACACCACCCCCTCGATCGTATTTTGTACTGTGTCGGTGGTCAGAACGCCGACAGTTGGCGTGCCAGGAAGGGGGATTCTCTTGGTGTGCGCTCGCTTCGCCTTTTCGATGGCTTCCTTCTTTGCCGTCATGGGAGACACTTCGGTCTCCCACCTTCGCTTCGGAGGCTTCACGGTCACCATCACCGGAGATGGCCGGTCGTGGCGCGTCCCCACTTTCGCCTTTGGACAGGCCTTTCGCTTCGGAAGCCTGAACTTCGTCGCCAACGAAGGCGGCGAGCTTCACCTTCAGGAGCTACGAGGCGCCGGCGGAGCCATGCCGTTCTGGGGCACGACCCGTCGAGGGAGTGCTTCACTCTCCACACCCCTAAGGGCAGGGAACCGGCGACTCCCGGCAACACGCCAGGCGCCAACCTGTCCTCGCGCCCCACGGTGGACACCGTTGGTCAGGCCTGGCCGCCCCCGGGATGAACCGGCAGCCCCGAGCCTCGAGGCAAGGCTATAGCCAGTCCCAGCGACGCAACTCGAGCCCGAGGGCGGTCCACTTACTAGCAGCTCGTATCTAGAGGTCCGTCAACCTTCGACACTCCGCTTGAGAACCTCGCAGCAGAGGCGTGTCTTTGATGAGACCGCCGCTCCCGAGGATCCAGCGCTGACGGAAGTGTACGACCGCGTGCGCTTTTACCTCGGCAGTGCGCTTCAACAACCAGAAGCGTCTCTCCGGCCCCAGCAGTCAGAGACACGAAGCAACCGCCGATCCCATGATCGACGAAGCTCGGCACACGACAGCCAAGTCGAGGAACGGAACCCTCGACACCACGCGGGGTCGGTCCACCCACGGCTCGGCCTTGACCGCAACATCCGTGGCACCATCGACGCCCAACGATAGGCAAGGAGCGAGCTTCGCGCCGAGTCTCGGCGGAGGCGCTCCTTCGACCGCTACTACCGACGCCGCTCCTTCGACTCTAGGAGCTCAAGCCCTGATGGGGTCGGGCCTAGAGCGTTCGGATCGCTCATCCGGCGCGCGATGTTCCCGCAAAGATTTCGCGCCCCGACCACCATCGGCCGATACAACAAGGAAACGAACCCCGTTCACTAGCTTGAAGACTACCACCTCGCTTGCAGGGTCGGAGGAGCGGACGACCTATTCTCCATCTAGTACTTGCCTCTCTTCCTCAACGACTCGGCCCGAGGATGGCTAGAGCACCTCCTCGTGGGTTGCATCCAGGACTGGAGCGACCTGCGCCGCATCTTCGTCGGCAACTTTCAGGGGGCATACACGCGCCCAGGTAATTCTTGGGACCTTAAAAATTGCAATCAGAGGCCTGGTGAGTCGCTCCGAGACTACATCCAGCGTTTCTCAAGAAAGCGCAACGAGTTGCCCGACGTCAGCGACGCCGACGTCATCAACGCCTTCACCTGCAGGACAACGTCCAAGGCGCTCGTCCATATGCTGGGCCGCAGGAACCCTCGGACGGCCCGGGACCTTCTTGACGTCGCTACGACCTTCGCCACCGGGGAGGAGGCCGTGCAGGGCGAAAGACAAGAGGTCCGAGACCGACCATCGGGGCGATCGACCCCCCGACCGGCATGCCGACCGCCGTAACGAGCGAGGCGGCAGCAGTTCGAGCCACAAAAAGGGGAAGGGCCGACGCCACTGACCGGCTGACCCGACCCCTGACCAAGAAGCCGGCCAATCACGATGGCCACTTCGAGAAGATGCTTGACCGCCCCTGTCCCAACCACTCCGTGCCCGTCAAGCACACCCTCCGGAACTGCCACTCGGCAAAGAGGTTCTTCAAGGGCAGGTTTCAACCCAACTCCTCGACTCCTAAGGCCGACCCTCAAACCAAAGGGGTCAAGGACGATGCCGACGCAGCCTTCCTCGAGCCGAGGACTGCCTCATGATCTTCGGCTGCCCCGCAGCCTACTGCGAGTCACGCCGCCGACAGATGAGGACCTGGTGGGAGGTCAACGTGACCGACCCCACGGTCCCCCACTACCTCAAGTGGTCCGAGGCCCCGATCACCTTCAACCAGGCCGACCAACCCGACCATGTTCCACAACTCGGGCGCCTTCCGCTGGTGCTCAACCCCATCGTCGGCTCCGTACGCCTGTCGAAGGTCTTCATGGATGGAGGGAGCGCCCTCAACATCCTCTACGCCGACGCCTTCAGGGCAATGAAGCTGACGAAGGCCGACCTCCGCTTGAACCATGCTCCGTTCCACAGGGTCGTCCCCGGGGGCTACGCAACGCCCCTTGGGCAGATTATGCTCCCAGTCACATTCGGTGACCGGAGCAACTTCTGGACCGAGTTGCTCACCTTTGAGGTGGTCGACTTCACCAGAGCCTACCACGCCATCTTGGGCCGGCCAGGCTATACGAAGTTCATGGACATCCCCAACTACGTCTACCTCAAGTTGAAGATGCCTAGGCCAAAGGGCGTCATGACTGTCTCGTTGCGCTTCTAGCACGCCCTCGCGTGCGAGTAGGAGAGCTTTTAGCTGGCTGCCGCCCGTTCTGGCCCGACCCAGCTAGACGAGATCCAGAAGGCCAAGGGGTCGGCCCCGACGCTCGACCCCAAAGCCTCGTCTTCAACCTCCTTCAAGCCCGCCGACGACTCCAAAGAGGTGGCGCTTGACGCCGCTGACCCTTCCAACAAGGCTAGGGTCGGAACAGCGCTCTCCTACGAATAGGAAAGCGCGTTTGTCGACTTCCTCATCCGGAATCTGGACGTCTTCGCCTGGGAACCCTCGGACATGCCCATCATCCCGAGAGAAGTCGCCGAGCACTCACTCGATATCATTGCGGGCTCTAGACCCGTGCAACGACTCTGGCGTTTCGACGACGAGAAACACCGGGCCATCGGAGAAGAATTGACAAAGCTCCTAAACGCCAAGTTTATTCAAGAGGTCTACCACCCCGAGTGGCTGGCCAACCCTGCAATGGTTAAAAAGAAGATCGGACAATGGAGGATGTGCGTTGACTACACGAGCCACAACAAGGCATGTCCGAAGGACTCCTTCCCTCTCCCGCGCATCGATCAAGTGGTGGACTCCACCGTCGGGTGCGAGACCCTCAGCTTCCTCGACGCATACTCTGGATATCACCAGATTTCCATGCGCGAGTCCAACCGATCGGCCACGTCCTTCATCACGCCCTTCGGATCCTTCTGCTGCGTCACGATGCCGTTCAGGCTCAAGAATGCCGACGCCACGTACCAGCGCTGCATGCAAAAGTGTTTTCACGACCAGCTAGGTCAGAATCTGGAGTCCTACATCGACGACATCGTCATCAAGACTCGGCGGGCCTTCGACCTTATCCAAGATCTGGAGGAAACGTTCGCAAACCTCTGGAGCTATCGAATCAAGCTGAACCCTGAAAAATACGTATTCGGGGTGCCCTCGGGCAAACTACTTGGCTTCGACATCTCCGAGCAGGGGATTGAAGCGAACCCTGAGAAAATCTCCGCCGTCCTCAACCTCGGGCCCATCAGCAACGTCAAGGGTGTCCAGAGGCTAACTAGGTGCTTGGCAGCGCTCAGTCGCTTCATCTCGAGGCTTCGCAAACTCAAAGACAAGTTCGATGGGCTTGAACTCCATCACATCCTGCGTCGAGACAACGAAGCCGCCGACGCCCTCACCAAGTTGGGCTCGGAGCGTGAGCTGGTCCCCGACGGCGTTTTCCTCGAGGTCCTCGCCAAGCCTTCCATCAGGATCATCGAGGACCCGCCCACCGAGGGCACGAGCAGTGAGCCGACCCTAGATCCGAGGGCAGAGGTGATGGCCGTCGCCCCCGACTGGTCACGCGATATCTTCGCTTACCTTCAAGACGGCACTCTTCCGGCCGACGTCAACGAAGCCAGGAGGGTCACACATCAAGCCAAGGCCTACATCATCTCGGACGACGAGCTCTACAAACGAAACACGAGTGCCGTACTGCAGCGCTGCACCCCTCGGGAGGAAGGCACGCACCTGCTCGACGACATCCACTCGAGCATCTGTGGTCATCACGCCGGCCCTAGAACCCTAGTCGGTAAGGCCTTTCACCAAGGTTTCTACTGGCCGACAGCAGTAGCTGACGTCGAAATGCTCGTCCGAACCTGCCAAGGCTGCCAATTCTATGCCCGACAGACGCACCTGCCAGCCCAGGAGCTCCACACGATTCCGATCGCCTAGCCTTTCGCTGTCTAGGAACTCTACATCCTCGGACCGTTCAAAAAGGCACTCGGCGGCTTCACCCATCTTTTTGTCGCCATTGACAAGTTCACCAAATGGATCGAAGCCAAGCTGGTGCCCAACATTACTTCAACTCGAGCGGTCAATTTCATCCGCAACATCATTTGTCGGTTTGGGGTTCCGAACTCCATCATCACCGACAATAGCGCACAATTCACCGACCGACAGTCCCGAGAATTCTGCGATGAGTATCACATTCGCCTGGACTTCACCTCTGTGGCACACCCAAGGACGAATGGGCAGGTCGAGCGGGCCAACGGAATGATACTCCAAGGGCTGAAGCCGCGGATTTACAACTCCGTCAGGCAGGCGGTCGGACGATGGGTAAGCGAACTCCCGTCAGTCCTCTGGGGCCTGCGAACGACCTCCAACAGAACCACCAGGTTCACACCATTCTTCATGACGTTCAAAGCAGAAGCAATGCTGTCGACCGACCTCGACTACGACTCACCACGAGTCTGAGCCAACAACGAGGAAAGGTCGCAGAACGCGCTGCGAGACTCTCTCGACCAGCTGCAAGAGGCGCGCGAAGTCGCCCTCCTACGATCCGCCAAGTACCAGCAAAGACTACGGCGGCTACACGCTCGGCGCGTCAAGGGTCGGGCGCTAAGCGTGGGAGATCTGGTGCTGAGAAGGGTGCAAACGAAAGCCAACCAGCATAAGCTATCGCCCCCCTGGGAGGGACCCTATGTAATCAAGCGCGTCTTGAGGCCTGGTGCTTACAAGCTAGCAACCGAGGATGACCGAGAGCTCGAGAACGCGTGGAACATCGAGAGCCTCCGAAGGTTCTACACCTAATAAAAACAGCTAAGTTCTCGCAACTCTCTCGCTTGTCATTTTTTTGGCTACAAACCATGGCTGTCTCGGCCACACTCTACACCCGAGGGCTCCTTGCCTCGGCCCTCTCGAGCGTCGAAACGTCCGACCTCGCTCGCCTTTTCAATTTTTTGTTGCAAAGCACCGCTCCTCATTGACCTTTGCATCGTCTTGTTTTTTCGCTGACTCGCTTCGTTTTGTTTCTTCGGGGTCGGATCCCCGGCCCGCACCGAGCTCACAGGTGACCTTGGACGTGATAAACTTCGCGCACATTTTTTGTTCGAAGTCTCCTCGCGGCTACACTATCAACGATCGGGAGCCGATGACGCTCTACGGCTGTATCGGGCCCGACACCCGACCCTACGAGCTATACTCAACCCGTTCGTTTGACTGATGCCCAACGGAAGCGAAAAATGGCCACAAGCAGCGAAAGGGGTCAGAAACTTGAGTCCGTGCTTTGTTTTGTTTCTCTGGGGTCAGATCCCTGGCCTGCATCGAGCTCGCGGGCGACCCTGGACACGATAAACTTCACGCGCGTTTTTCGTTCGAATCCTCCCCGCGGCTATACTATCAACGATTGGGTGCCGATGACGCTCTACGGCTGTATCGGGCCCGACACCCGACCCTACGAGCTATACTCAACCCGTTCATTTGACTGACGCCCAATGGGACGCGAAAAACGGCCACAAGCAGCGAAAGGGGTCGAAAACTTGAGTCTGTGCTTCGTTTTGTTTCTCTGGGGTCAGATCCCCGTTTTGTTTCTTTGGGGTTAGATCCTCGGCCCGCGTCGAGCTCGCAGGCGACCCTGGACGCGATAAGCTTCGCGCACGTTTTTCGTTAGAATCCTCCCCGCGGCTATACTATCAACGATCGGGAGCCGATGATGCTCTATGGCTGTAACGGGCCCGACACCCAACCCTACGAGCTATACTCGACCCGTTCGTTTGATTGATGCCCAGCAGAGCATGAAAAACAGTCGTAAGTAGCGAAGAGGGGTCGAAAACTCGAATTCATTCGTGCAATGATGATTTCTCCATTGATATCTTTCATTGCACGAGACACAACTTTTTACAAACCTAACTCTATAAATAGGGGAACGAGCCAAACCGCTTAGGCATGAAGTTCTCCGTCCTGAAGTCGGCGACAGCCTTCGCCCCAGGCTCCTACATTTCCACTGAGGGCGCGTCCAGCTGCTCGTCCGAATAGCCGGACGTGAAGCCCTCGACGACCCTGCCGAAGTCCGCATCTGGATAGTGGAAGCGAGCCACGGCCTGGGTTGTCGCGGACCCGTCCTCCAGCGCCCTCATGACGACGTTGGCGACAACCCCCAGAAGCTGATGTAGGGTGTGCGTGAGGATCCCCGTCGGGACGGAGTCCTCCGGCACGTTGGACTATAACTTCTTCAGAAGACTAAAACCCGCCGACCTTAGGGTTTGAACTTCGCCCGCCAAGCCTGCGCTCAAGACCGTCAGCAAAGCGACTCCGAATGTCAGAGCAAAATAAAAAGGGGTCCGCCCTTAACGTCCCGTTCCTTTTTGGCGGCCTCGCCAGCCTGCCTCGCGCAGTTTAGGCTCTTTCAAAGCCACTCATTTCGGACTTGGGCCGCTGAGAGCTCCTCCTGAACTCCAACGGCCCCCTGGCGCGTCCGCTCGAGCTCCGCCGTCGCCTGCTCGACCTCGGACTGGAGCACGATCCGCTCTGACTTCAGGAGGTCAACCTTCTCGAAGGCACGATCGCGCTCCTCCTTGACGATGTGGATCGTCTGTTCCAAGGTTGAGCGGGCCCCCTATTTATGCTGATGGAGGAGCCCGAGGCGCCGCATCTCAGTGTCATGCTTGGCGGCTTGACGACGGAGCCCTGCAACGCTGCAAGTTAAAATCCGATCCTGAAATCGGACGAATATAACTCGACTTACCGACGACCGTGCGGTTGGCCTGCTCGAAGGCCGCCGCAACCTGGCTAGCCCGGGCGTCGAAGGCCGCCACCTCCATGCGCGCCATGTTGGCCTCCCCGAGGGGGATGTTGGTCTCCCCCGACTCGGCCCGGGCCTTCGCCAGCTCCTCCCGCAAGGCGTCGACCTACGACTGAAAGGCGAATCCACGTGGGGGCCGACCCAGGGTGGCGTGGAGGTTTTCCTGCGAAATGACTGTCAGCCCCAAGACTACGAGAATCGAAAACAAAAAATACTAAGTCCGAAGACTCACCCGGCACTCGATAAAGTGTGCCTCGTCAAAAATGGTGTCGACCTCCTCGGCGACCCTGAGCAATTGACGGAGCCCGGCAGCTAGCCTCATGTTGAGCGCCCGGGCGCCGCCCACCTGGTCCATGAGGTAGCTGAACCCGTCGGCCGCCCCTTCAAGCGGAAGAGACCCCCTCCCGAGGATCGTCCAAGCAGCGGTCGACGCGTCAGCTCCAGCGCCCCGCCGGCGGCCTGATCACCGCTAGCCAGCGCCGCAAATGCCGACGCCCCGATGACCTCTGGCATCATGCCAAGAGCCGTCTAGCTCAGGCCGCGCCCAGCGGCGGGCGCAGCTAAGGACGCCGA
>BCLG01000092.1:36379-55531 GCA_001602295.1 Zoysia matrella
GAGGCGCCAGCATTACTTTGACAAGACGGCTGCCAGAGCACGACTGGCAGACGACGTGACGCAAGCGCATGAACCACCGCGTCCCCAATGCCGTCCGTTCAAATTCAAACCAATCGCTCGAATCGACCGGTGATTGCAATTCCTGAACGGTCCGATCACTCTCCACGTGGAGGCGTGAAGGCCATCCGATTCCTGTGACCATCACGGGGAGTCCGAATAAGGAAAAGCACGTGAACGAAGCTTCCCATGATCGGCTGATCAACAGCCGAGGCCACTTGGCCAGTTCGAATGATCGAGTGCTGATCATGACCTTCGGCCTAGGTGCGATGCTGATCATGGGCGAGGACTGCATCGAACCGGCCCGTCTTAGGTGCCTTTCCGAACAAAAGACCGAGAGCGACCTCGGCCCGACCCCGACGGTCGGAACAAAGCGTGGCGGTTAAGCCCATGACCGACCAATCAAATCGCTCGGGGGCTCAACGCTTCAGCCCACGACCGACCATTCAAATCGCTCGGGGGCTCAGGGGCTACGCCCTACGGGCACGCTCGCGCGCCCCCGTAGGATCAACCATCAATGAGTGATGGTCCGCACAACGCTTCAGCTCACGACCGACCCTTCGGATCGCTCGAGGGCTCGGGGGCTACGCCCTACGAGCACGCTCGCACGCTCCCGTAGGATCAAAATGAACTTCGGAGACGACCAGCCTAGCGCCGCCTCAATAGGAGGTCGCAAACGGCGCCAGGCTTGGAGGCTACTGTCAGGATCATATACCTCAGTTACTTGATGACCCGTACTCGTACGCGTACCTCGAGGGTTTTGGGGTCAGATGACGGTGCACGAACGCGTGGTCCGACCCCTAAGGCGACGATCTACGAAAGCCAAGTCTTAGCCGCGCTCCAAAAGCCGACTCCCGAGGACCGACCCTCGGGGGTAGGTATGGTGTTATGTCGTACTTATTTCGGTGGCCAACCGCCAACTGTCCTGACAGGACGGGACGGGTTCACCACGACGACACTCTAGCTAAAGCTACAGTACCAGACGGGTCGCGAGAGTCAACGGACAAGACCCGGCGGCACTCTGGCTGACACTACAATACAGACTGACACTACAGTGCCGAACTGGCGCTACAGTGCCCGTCACTGCGTGCGACGCGACGGGCCACGCCCTCGCATGGGCATAACAAATGATGATGACGCTAGTGGAGGACCCATCTGTCAGCGAGACAATGGAACCGCATAGGACCCACCATTTTGTAACCCCGGGGAGCGATAGAACGAGAGACACAACGAACACATACAGACCAAAACCCAGAGCTCTTGCGCGTAACTGTCTACGCGCAAGCAACCCCACGAATACGTGCATCGAGCACCCACGATCTAGGCGCCGGATCCTCTCCCAAAGAGAGAACCCAACCCTTTGTACTCTTCCACCGAGATAAACCATCCCCTGGACGTAGGGTATTACACCGTTCGAGGTGGCCCGAGCTAGGTAAAAAACTCCTTGAGTCTTCGGTAGACTAAGCCATATCGAATACGAAAGCACACCACCCCCTCGATCGTATTTCGTACTGTGCCGGTGGTCAGAACGCCGACAGGTTTAGCATCCGTCATCTTGAACTTCTTGAGAATGTCATGGGTGTACTTTGTTTGACATATGAACGTTCCTTCCTTGAGTTGTTTCACTTGAAAGCTGAGGAAGAACGTCAACTCTCCCATCATGGACATCTCAAATCTTTCGGTCATGATCTTGCAAAACTCATCACAAAAAGTTTTGTTAGTAGAACCAAATATTATGTCATCGACATATATTTGGCATACAAATAAATTATTGTCAACTCTTTTTGTGAAGAGGGTGAAATCGTCTTTTCTAATTGTAAAACTACTTTCAATGAGAAAGTCCCTAAGGCATTCATACCATGCTTTATGAGCTTGCTTAAGCCCATAGAGCGCATCATGGAGTTTATAAATGTGGTTAGGATACTCATCATCTTCAAAGCCCGGTGGTTGCTCCATGTACACTTATTTTTGATTGACCCGTTGAGGAATGCACTTTTCACGTCCATTTGATATAGCTTAAAATCATGGTGAGTAGCATAAACAAGTAATATATGAATTGACTCAAGCCTAGCTACGGGCAAAGGTCTCATCAAAATCCAAGCCTTCAACTTGTGAATAACCTTTTGCCACGAGCCTTGTCTTGTTCCTTGTCATGACTCCATTCTCATCTTGTTTGTTGCGAAACACCCATTTAGTGCTCACAATATTTTGACTTGGACGCTCCATCAAGGACCAAACTTCATTCTTCTTGAAGTTGTTCAACTCTTCTTCCATGGCCATCATCCAAGCCGGATCACAAAGTACATCTTTTACCCTAAATGGTTCCAAGGAGGAAACAAAAGAGCAATGTTCACAAAAGGTAGCAACTCGTGATCTAGTGGTTACCCTTTTTTCAATATCATCAAGTATGTTGTCAACGGGGTGATCTTTTTTAATGCTTTGATGGACTCTTGGGTGTGATATTTTAGGTCTTGGTTCATCTTGCTCTTCTTCATCATCTCCCCCCTTGATCATTGCCCTCCTCTTCTTCTTGAGCTTCATCTTGTGTTGGAGGTGATGCTACATTGGAGGATAGATCATCTTGCACATCTTGTGGATCACGTGGATGCACATCACCAATTGTCATCCTTCTCAATGCATCACATGGAGCTTTTTCATCATCTAAAACATCAAGATCAATTTGCTCTACTTGAGAGCCATTAGTCTCATTAAACACCGCATCACACGTCAACTAAACCGAAGTTTTGTTAAAGACACGATAGGCACGAGAGTTTGAGTCATAACCAAGCAAGAAACCTTCGTCCACATTTGGAGCAAATTAGGATGATTTGTGTTTCTTGTTGAGAATATAAAACTTGCTTCCAAAAACATGAAAGTAAAAGACATTAGGTTTGTTACCGATGAGAAGCTCGTAGGGGGCCTTCTTCAAGATGCGATGAAGATAGAACCGGTTGGTTGCATGGCATGTCCTGTTTACCGCCTCGGCCCAAAAGCTATCGGAGGTCTTGTGTTCATCAAGCATGGTTCTTGCCATCTCTATGAGTGCGGTTCTTTCTTTCGGTAACTACATTTTGTTGAGGGGAGTAAGATGCCAAAAACTCATGCTTGATGCCTTCTTCATCAAGATACTCCTCCACTTGAGTGTTCTTGAATTCGCTTCTATTGTCACTTCTTATCTTCTTGACTCTCAAGCCGAATTTATTTTGAGCTCTTCTTAAGAACTTCTTGAGTTCTCTTTGAGTTTCGCTCTTATCATGCAAAAAAACACCCAAGTGAAACGAGAATAATCATCAATAATTACAAGATCATATCTGTTACCACCAATGCTTATGTAAGCTATTGGACCAAAGAGATCTATATGAAGCAACTCAAATGACCTTGTTGTTGTCACGATGTTCTTGACAGGATGTGGCGCTACAACTTGTTTTTCGGCTTGACATGCTCCACAAGGTTTATCTTTCTCAAACACAACATTGGTTAGTCCTAGGATATGACCACTTTTTAGGAGCTTATTAAGATTCTTCATTCCAACATGGGCTAGCCTACGTGCCACAACCAACCCATGTTAGACTTTGCAATTAAACATGTGTCAAATTGAGACTTATCCATTGAAAAGTCAATGGGATATAGCTTTCCCTTTAACACACCTTAAAGGCAATTGAGTCATCCCTCCTTCTAAAGACCTTCACACCCTCATTAGTGAACAAACAATTATAGCCCATCACACAAAGTTGTGAAACCGACAACAAATTGTAGTCCAAAGAATCAACAAGCAAAACATTAAAAATTGAATGCTCGGTTGTGATAGCAATTTTACCATAACCACGCACTCTTCCTTGACCATTGTCACCAAAAGTGATGCTCTCCATTGAATCCTCATTTTCTTGGTAGGAGGTGAACATCCTTTTCTCTCCGGTCATATGATTAGTGCATCCACTTTCTAGCACCCAACTTGATCCATCGGAGGAGTACACCTACCAAACAAGTTAAGCCTTGTTTTTAGGTACCCAAATTTGTTTGGGTCCTTTCACATTAGCCACAAGAGTCTTAGGCACCCACACACAAGCTTTTGAGCTCTTGTTGCGTGGTCCAACATACTTAGCAATAATTCTACCATACTTGTTTTTTATTAGAACATATGATGCATCAAAGGTTTGAAATAGCATGGACATGTTATGAGAAACATTAGCATGATGATCATGAGACTTAGAAGGATCATTGGTGATTTTGCTCTTCACGTGTTTCTTTTGATAGGTTCCCTCTTTTGTGAATTTTAAAAATTCTTGGCCATTCTTTACTTCTCTTGCATTTTGTTTTCCACCATGAACATAGCCAATACCATCCTTCACATGAGGGCGCCTTGTGTTCAAATATGCACTTCTTGCATATTCAACCTTCTTGCCGTCAAGTTCTTGCTTCTTTTGGTGAACTTGCCCTTTTAAAGTTTTCACTTGATCTTTCAAGTCATGAATCAATTTGACATTAGTAACACAAGCTTCAATATCAATATGCTTACATCTAGCACAATGTTTGGAAGCTTTAGTTGAGCTAGGTGCAACTTTAGGTTTAGAGTTAGACTGAAGAGTATCAAATTGCACTTCAAGGTCTTTATGAGCCTTTTTCAAGGCATCATAGTCTCCTTGAAGAGCACCACTTGAACTCTCAAGACTCATACAAGCCTTTTGCATGAAGCAAGTTGTTGGTCTAACTCTTCATTTTTCTTCCTTTCTAGAGTTAAGAGATTCTCAAGCTCAAGGTTTCTCTTCTTTTCAAGAATGAGCAAGTCCTCTTGATTTTCGAGAATCTCATCCCACTCAGCTATTTGATTCACAAGCATTTTGATTTTAGTGATAACACTTTTACTTAACCCTTTTAGCAAGGCCTCATCTTCACTATCATTATCTTTTTTCTCATCACTACTAACATACTTATGAGAGAGGTTGGATTTGGTTTTTACCTTACGCTTGTCCTCCTTTGTCATTAAGCACGTGTGAGTAGTGCTCTTGCTCTTGTTGAGGTTGATGAAGAGAGATTTGCTTGATGAAGATTCTTTGATGGCAAATATAGCAACGCCTTCATCGTCCGAATCGGAAATCTTCTCATTTAAGTCCCATTCTATTCCTAAATGGGCTTCACTGGTGTACTTCTTTTTTGAAAATTTCTTGTCTTTGTTGAAGTACTTCTCCTTTTTCTTCTCGCCATCATCTTCTTCTTTCTTCTCATGTGGGCAATTTACAATAAAATGCTCATACTTTCCACAATTGTAGCAAGCTCTTTTTCCTCTTGACTTGAGCTTATCTTTTCTCTTATCATCACGGTAATTCCGCTCCTTTCTCATGAACTTCTTGAATCTCTTGACAAAGAGAGCCATGTTTTCATCATCGAGGTCGGAGCTTTCATCTTCATCACTTGAGCACTCTTCAACTATCTTCTTGCCTTTGATCTTTTTGCTTGCTTGAGTGCTATGTCTTGATTCTTTGAGCTTGAGGTACCCTTTGACAAGTTCTTTACATATTGAGCTTCCTTCTCCATCATCTCATGGTTGATAATCTTTCCAAGCACATCATCAGGAGTCATCTTCTTGTAGTTTGGGTTCTCACGAATTAGTGTACACAAGGTTGTGTTTCTAACCATATAAGCCCTAATCATCTTCTTGACAACCTTATGATCATTCTAATTTTTGCTTCCATAGGCTCTAATTTTGTTGACAAGAATCTTGAGCCGATTGTACATCTCTTGAGGGGATTCATTGTCTTCCATCACAAATCTACCAATTCTCCCACAATCATCCCAATCTTGACAATCCTAATTGTCTTGGTGCCTTCATGAGCAACTCGAAGTGTATCCCAAATGTCCTTTGCCGAGTTCAACCCATCAACCTTATTAAACTCCTCTTGGTTGAGCGAAAAGAGAAGGACCGTCACCGCTTGAGCATTTTGGTGGAGATCTTGTTCTTGTTCCAAAGTGAGTTCTTCATCATCATCACTATCCAGATAATCAACACATGTACAAACAATATCACATATGCTCAGGTGGAGCAAAAATAGGTGATCCTTCATGTTGTGGCTCTACTTGGTATAATTCACCCAATCAAATTGAGGTGGTTTATCAGTGCTTAACGACAAGAAGTTTGTGTTAGAATTATGACGAGAATAATTGAAGAGGGTTTTAGAGTAATCCTTTTTAACTCTCTTCTTCTTTTTCTTCCTCTCTTCTTTGGCCTTCCTCTTGAGGAATGAGAAGGATTCTCCTTCATTCTCACTCGAAGAAGAATGTTCAACTTCTTCGCTTGATTCTTCGCTCGCTTGACTAGATTCCCTTTAACCCTTCATCGTCTCTCCAAATAGTTAAGCTCTTGAGAATCAAAGGGATGCTCTCAAAGCCTTGGAAAGATTTCCCTCTCACTTCCCTTGCTCAAATCTAAGCAAAAAAGCCTTAGCAAGAGTGTGAGAGAGTATGAGAATGAGCTCAAGTATGTTCAGGTCGAAAATGAGGCTTCAAGATTATTCTGCCCGTTGGGGTGTTAGAACCACCATAGTCTCTGGTCAAGGGTCGAACACTCCGACACCAGAGTCTCTGGCTCCAGGCCAAACATTCCGACAGGCATCGAGGAGGCAAAATTCAAATGTCAGAGTCTCCAGCCAGGGTCGGACACTTCGGCAAAGGGTGTACTGAACTCGGTGAAAAATATCCGGAGTCTCCGACCCAGGGGCTGAACAGTTCGACGAGGGGTGTTCTGGAATCCAAAATAAAATGCCCGAAGTCTCCAGCCTTGGGCCGGACACTCCGTCGAGGGGTGTACTGGAATCTAAGGAAAAGGTCCGGAGTCTCCGGCCAGGAGGCCAGACACTCTGGCAAGGGGTCCTCTAGACTCGACTAAAAAGGGCTGGAGTCTCCGGCCCGAGGCAAGACATTCCGGCCAGGGGTGTTCTGGAAATGATGTTTTTGGGAGATTTTGAGAATTTGCTTCGGTTCTTCCACTTCATTTCCTGTCCCTATTGATAGTACGACATGCCTAAACTCAAGGAGAGAATAAAAACTATAAGAATCTTCAATGAGCTCCGCTTTAAGCACGTCTCATCTTTTCTCTCTTTTTGATTACCTGCATTTCTTCATGGAACTCAGTAGAACGCGTTAGCTCTTTAATTACGTTGTCATTTATCACCAAAATCCACAAGGGGCCTAGATGTACTAACAAACTCCAGGTCGGGCGACCTCCTAGGGGTTGCTTTGATGCCAAGTTTCCTGGTGGGTCCTCTGGAGATTCTTCAGAATATGCTTTTTTTATCTTTGGGAGTTGACTCCATCTTTAATCCTTGCCACATGGCGGCTTCTGATTCGTCAGTTGGTTAACTTCTTGCTATATGAAACTACATTATTTGGAATAAAATGCATGCAAGAAATACTAAATCTTACTTTATTTTCAAGGATTACCGATGGTATAATAGTACATAAGCACCATTTTTGTGACATCCCATATTTTCGTGCCACCAAAAGGATCATGTTGGATGGATGAATTCGGAATTTTGGAACCGAGCTCTAAAACAATTTAAAACAATTCAAACAAATTCCTGATTTCATTTAGAATTCAAATTTCAATACGAGTTCAAAACTTTTTAAATAAATATTGTGAAATAGAATTTTATTATGAAAGGTATTGCAAAGACTTGAATTTTAGAAAAAATTTATGAAATTTTATTTAAAGTTTAGAATGCTCAAATGAATTATTTTTTTCAAAGGATTTCCCGTCTTCAAAATTTTATAGAATAAAATGTATTTCAATTTTGAACTTGGGCCCAAAATAAAAGTTTATCCTCTTTAAAAGTTTTACCAATCTATAAAGTTTCACAAAAAGTTGAGCTCGGGAAGTATGTGTATCCAATCAAAACAGCAAGCAGTCGCAGGAAGTCACAGAAATCAGAATTTCCTTATCAGACAACCATTTCTGAAATTCTATATCTTTCACATCCTTTTGCAAAAACCTGTCAAAACAATTTATGTCGAAGAGCACATCTTGGAGAATTTTGCAGCCAAATTTCAATCTAATATAAGTTTATTTGCTCTTCCTTTTTCGAACCCCAAAGTGCTTAAGTGGTAAGCTTGATTAGTACTTACTGTCACCTGGGACCCGCATGTCATTGACAGCTCTTCTTCTAGAAGCAGACAGCGCAGCCCCCGCCTCCATGCGTGCAGCCACCGCAGCCCCCATCGTGGCACCTCCTTGCTCCAGGCGATTGAATGCGAAATCACTGCAGCTCTCACTCGCGTTATTTTTCTTCCTCTTTCTTTCTCTCACTCTCTCTTGACCGTGAAGCAGCAGCACAGGTGCCGCCATGGCTGCTCTGAGCGAGCTCAGCCACCCCAGCTCCCCACCTTTCCAAGCCGCATAAACACATAGAAAAGAAGCTTGTGAACCTCCTCTTTCTAATCCCAGAGTTCCTCTCACTTTTCCCCTTTGGATTTGCTTTGGATTTTAGAGTTTTCCCCAAATTTGAAGCTTTGACGTCGTCGGCCGCCGTCATCGGATTCCGTCAAAATCCGGTGAGCTCGCCCCGTCTTCCTTCGAAATCCTTGCTCTTAAGCTTGCATTGCTTCCTCTCGAGTGTTTAATCGACGAATTGTGGGGGCCAAATCGCACAAGATTTGACTATTTAATCCGTCGTTGGCTGCCGGATCCCAGGAGCTCTCCGACCCCAATCGTCCTCCGGCCCTTTCCAAGCCAACAACACCCACGCCGGCCCTCTCTGTGCTCCGTGGAAGCTCTAGGCGAAAGAATCTTCCAGTTTTGTCAACTCCCTCGGCCGCGCGACTCACCGAACCTCATCTCGGCCCGCCTCTGGCCGCCGGCAGGTTTTCGGTGAGTCTCCGCCTAACGACCTCACTGCCGAGCTCCCCTAGTTTCGTATATCATTTTTGTGCGGGGACCAAGTTTTCTCGCCGCCGGCAGCCCTCACCGGCTAGCGCCACCACCGCGCTTCGGCGAGCTGGTGCCATGGCCGGCTGCCTGCTAGCCGCCTCGCCCGGATCCCGTGCGGCAATAGCTTGATCCGGTGCGGCTTGTGGTGTGGCCGGCCTCTTTCTTTGGGCTAGAATCTGAAAGTTGCCTAGAGGGGGGTGAATAGCCAACCTAAAATAATTCCTGAAAGATCAAACTCGATGAACTGTCAGACCACCAGAGTCTTCGGTAATATGCGGATACTCCGGTCACCATAATGTCCGGTAACTTGCCGGAACCTCCGGTAAACCTGAAACTTGGACGAAATTTGAATCTAAGCAAGTTTTAGCAAGATCTAGCAAATTTCACTTGAATCAAAAGATTGCAATATGATATAGGAACTAGATCTAAGCAATTAGACAAGCTAGAAACTAAAGAGCAAGTAGATTGGAGCAAATCTATGAAAATGAGACACGAGAACAATATGAACTTGCAAGTAAGGAAAGAACATGGAGAGACACAAGATTTTACTCTGAAGTTCGAGTTCGCAAAGGAACTCTACGTCTCTGTTGAGAGGTTCACAAAGAACCAGATCTCACTCGATCCTTTCTCTCACTCAACCAACCACAAAGGTGAGGTTGAGTTCTTACTATCAAGTTCCTTTCGGAAAGGGAGAACAAACTTCCCGGGGCGTCTCCACACGATTTGGGAGCTCCCGGGCACGCCTAGCCGTCTAGGAGCAAAAGCTCCGAGAGAAATGAACTCAAGTCAAAGCTCAACGATGCCTCAAATGCTCAATGGGTGTGGAATCACTTCTCTCTCAAACCCTAGCTCAAATCTTACAAGCTTAGGCCTTGGAAGGGAGTGAGAGACTGTTTTTAAGCTCAAGAGAGTGCTTTTCGAGTGTGAGTCGCCAGCTCTCTCAAAAGGGGCTGAGGGGTATAAATACCCGGGCTCCAAAAAGTAGCCGTTGGACTGGCTTCTGATTGACCGAATACTCCGGCACTTTGTCGGACACTCCAGTCCACCGGAGTCTCTGTCCATATGCCGGATACTCCGGTGAGGCCTCTCGGGTTGGCATAGACTAAGCCACCGGAGTCTCCAGCACTGTACCGGATACTCCGGTGAGCCCTCTCGGGTGCGGGCTGCTAGGCCACCGGAGGCTCTGACACTCTGCTGGACACTCCGGTGAGCCTTCTCGAGTAAAGCCAGTAAGCCTTATCGGAGACTCCGACAATGTGCCGGATACTCCAATAAGGAGTCTCAGGTTGGATCAAGATTTGAGTATTTTTGGCACTTTGAGACCTCTATTTGAGTTCTCCTTGATAGTACGGCATACCTAGACTCAAAAAATGATAAAAACTAGTATTCTTCCTTGAGAAAAGGCTCCGTGACTTGATCAAAAAAATTGAGGGGTCTTCTTTTTCTTTCAATATTCTTTTCTTCTTTTTAAAACTTCTCGGCTGTCAATACATTTAACAAATATCATTAGCTCTTTGAACGGTTCGTCATCATCCACCAAAACCCACTAGGGGGCCTAGATGCACTTTCAAAATCCTAAATGGGCCTACTCCTACAGGGCCCAATGGAGTGACCAGCCCAGCCGGCTGGTTTAATTTTATTATTTCGCGAAATACTTTATTCAATTGCTAGAAATGCTTTCAAGTTGTAAAATTCATAGAAACTTCATCCTAACCCAGAAAATTGTGAAATAAATTTTGTTAGGATCCTCTCATCTAGAACTATATCCAGAAGCTAACAAATTTTTATTTTATGCACAAAAATAATTTATTTAATTCAGATCACACAATAATTCATTAATGCATTATCATTATTCCTTGACATGATAAAACCTTGGAAAATAACTTTCTTGTATATTTAATTAAACTCTTGGTTCTGCAAAGTTTTATATTTATTTTCATCAAAAATAATTTTATAAATGTTTTATTGTTTTTAAATGGTGTTTAATTCATTATAAATTCATTTGATTTCAATAAATTCTGAAAAATTGTCAAAATTTAGTTTATAACCTCTCTGATGTTATGGACAAATTAAATTATACTTTGAGTTTTCAAAAATGATTTAAAAGAATTTTGTAACCATGTTTACTAATGTTCTTTAAAAATAAGAAACTACCATCGCATGTGCATACTCCGGCACTTATGCATATCATTTCATGTTAGCAGCCGAGCCAACTGAGGAAGAGTTTGACGACGTTTCGTTCGCCGAAGAATCTAACTTTGAGCATTATCCTTGTTTTAACTATTTTATATTTTATCACCATATAGTATATGAATTATGTATTGTGCATTAGGTTTCTAGGAGTTGATTGAAATCGTAGATTGCATAATAGTACCCTTTACCTATGTTAGTGTCTTTGGTACGGGTATCGTGATGCAGAGCTAAGCTATGAGTTTTAATTAACGGTAGAAGTCGAGTGATTGGTAACCCCTGGTTCAAAGGTATCACATGATTTGATGAGGTTGGATTATAAGAGCTTAAAAGGTTAAGGTTGATTATGAGATTACAAGAAATGATAAGTTAAGACCAGACAGGGAAGTATAGGTTGGCAACAGGAAGAGTCTTGTATGCCGTAGCTCTGTCTGTGTCGATTAAAGACCGTACCGTTGTTGGTCCTATTGAGTAAGTTTAAACAGTACTGATTACACTCTGGCTATATGGGCCCCAAAAAACTGATGTAGCCCAATGTGCGTAGTGACTGGACGTAACGGAACCTCTCTTCTGGAGATGATTAGAAGAGAGAGCTTTGGGGCTAACCGTGGATAGATCCGGTGTGGTTATCGCATCGAGGACCACTACTTGAGAGAGGTGAGCATCGGACCGGTACTATGTATCACTGACGTGAAAGGTTACCATATGCGGCTTCTTAGATGTGCGTATATGTCGTGTAATCAGGTTTCTCTAGCTGGATGTAAATTGATTCGAATCACTACCCCTCACAGTAACGAGTACCACTTGTTTCAGTGCGCCACATCGTAGTTAAGAAGTGAAATACTAGTGAAATGAGAAAGTATTATGGTTTGCTGGTTATGTTCATTATAAATTGTTTGGCAACCATGATTGTCGTAGTTGATAGTGTAAATTAAATTTATTTTTTCTTGCATTTAATTTAGTGCTAAAACTTGAAAGTAAGGATCCACTGTTAGCGCTGATTTTTGCAAATAGCTATCCCATGTGAGTCGGCTTTGTCATATCTTTTAGAGTCAGCTGTAGTTAGTCATGTTGACGGGTAAGACTTGCTGAGCATTCGAATGCTCAGAGCGTGGCTCTTTGTAGTTTTGTTTTGCTAGTAACTTCTCTTTCCCTCCTCTGAGCCAACTGACAGAAGCGACCCCTGAGGGTGGCTTTATTCGTTAGGAGCCTTACTCACCGCGCTGAGCTTTTGAATGCTGCTAGAAGGTACATTATATGAGCTTGATGTCACCTTAAGTTTAGAATCTAGGAATCACTAGTAGTTTTAAATAAAGTTTGTTTGCTTTCACGCTTTTAAAAACTCTGGTTTGTAACTTAAACAACTATTTGTATTATATTTTATCGTGTTTGAGTTGTACCGTTGGTTTTCGCTTCATCGAGTGACACCCGATAAGATCCTGTGGTCGATAGATCATCTCTTTCGAGAGACGGTCTGTCACATTTTTTAATTTGAATTTTTATTTTTTTAATATTCATTTCTGTTAAGCCAATGTTCCAGAACTGAATATATATTGTTCTAATACTAAACATTAATTGTTCCAGAAATTAAAATATATTGTTCCAACAGTACATATTAATTGTTTCCAGTAGTAAAATCAAATGTTCTATTAGTAAAAATAAAGTGTTCTAAATATTTTGATGGGTGTATGTACGAACTAAAAAGGGAAAATTTTAACTAAAACATTAAAATTTAAAATAATTAACAGGAGACTGAAGATGAATAAAAAGTAAAAAATAAAAGGCAAAAAGAAATTAAAAAGAAAAAATGTGAGCTGGCTGTATAAGAATAAAAAGCAAGCAAAAAACAAAAAGTGCCAATGGGACTTGCGCGATTGCACGTAGAAAGGCCTATCACGAAAAAAGGCCCAGTAGCCAAATAAAATGACACATGCAGGAGGGGTGGTCGGAGAGTGCCCAGAATTTAACATATGCGGAAACGATGATTGCCGCACGTTGCCCGGACTGGAAGATTGGGTCCAATTACGTTGTGCGTAACGCGGACAGGAAACAACGTCCGCACACGCAGCTCATCTGGTTTCCACTTTTCTTCACTGTTTCCAACGCTCGGCCCAGCTCCAGATTTTAGCGCACCGCCCAGCTCCGTTTTCTTGACGTTTCCAGTGCGCGCGGCCCAGAGAAAAACAGGATCAGTCCAACACTGTGGACTCAGCTTTTTTGAATCACAACCCAGTACAATTTAAAACTTCTAAGGGAAACAAAACAAAGAAAACATAAAAAAAGCTTAGCCTGATTAAAAAAAAGTGAAAAATATATTAAATAAAAAATAGTAATTACAATGTGTAGTTGCAATGACAACAATTTTATTTTTTTTAGAAAAAATCATAATATACCTTATCCGTCTCATTTTAGAAGTCACTAGAAAGAAAGAAAGATAGTGCGGCCTTGCCGCACTTGATTACCTGCCATTTGTACCTTTGGATGATTTCGTTCTGCAAATCTTTTGGTACATTGCTATGAGGTTCTGATCGTGGAAGGAAAACGGTAGGCAGCATGTTTAAAGCCTTAGATTATATTTATAACATTGAAAAGAACAAACAAATATGATCTGACTGATCTGAAGCAATCCAAACAAAAAGATATAGAAAATTTATCACAATCTGTTTTCTAAATGAAGGGAACATGATCATAATTACCCTGTGTTTATGGGTGCTTCCACTTATAATATATTGTATACAAAATATATCTTGCTGAAGATGGCAATGCTATTGCTATTCACTCTTTTAAGAAGCAAATTCACTCTCTAAACAGGCACCAAAGAAGTGTCTTTTAAGATGAAAGGATATTGGTATTGATCCATATACTCCATCATTTCGACTAACAGACATCCCAATCTTCTCATTAAGATTTGTATATAACTCAAATTGATTCCTCTCGTAGAATTAGCATTCAAGTGCAACTAACAGAGGAAAATTAATGAGAAAATTCCTTTTTTGTCTAAAAAATCACCGCTTCTTTCTTTGGATTTTTTTTTTGAACTTCTTTATCTGAACAAAATTTCATCTTTCATTCCTTTCTTTGCCCTTTCGTTAGTTTAGACCTCTAACGGTGTTAAATATGAGGTCAAATGACTATTTTACCCCCTCCTATAAAAGGAACCATCACAGTATCAGCTTAAATTTGTTAAAATGTTAACACTATGACGCATTCATGTTAAAATATAGTATATGTTAAAAAAAATTAACAATGTTACCATCAAATTGTCACAAATACAAGTTGAACTTGAGGTGGTTCATTTTTTTTAAGGGATAAAATTGTCATTTCACACTTAACTTAACACCGTTAGTGGTCTAAACTAACGGAAGGACCAAGAAAAGAATGAAAAATGAAATTTTATCCGGATAGGGAAGTTCAAAACAAAAAGAATCAAGAAGGAAGCGGTGACTTTTTTAATACCAAAATAAGGAATTCTCTCAAAATTAATATACCATACCAGGATGCTGCTCTTTGATTCCAGATCATTGGGTTAAGGCATTCATTATTCATTTTTCAAAATGTGTCAGGGAAAATGCAGTGAATTGGCCAATGAGTCAATCGGATTCATCTGTCACATTCCACAGAATTAGCTACTATTTTCCAATATAATGAAATTCATGTATTCACGACAACATATCAACCAATCAAAGATGGACTCAATTATTGTTATTCCATTTGTCAAACAGCACGGTATACATGAGGATTCCAGTGGACAGTGTTGTAGACCCCCATGATACTGATGCTGAGAACCACACACAGACAATAGGAGCAAAAGGAAACCTGACCTATGTGTGCTATACTTCTGTAAGACAAACAATCCTACCAGAATCACACATGCCACTTGAGGCAAAACATTGTAAAGAAACATGAAACAATTAATAGAGTCAACTATCAGAAACAAATATTGCTATTCACCATTCAGAAAATGGTCACAAATTATGAACAACATTATCATCAGTGACAAAACAAATGGAATTAAAGTGAAGGGACACAAACTGGTGTCGTTCATTGACCATGGACAATTTGATCCCTGAAATGCTAATAACAGTGCAAGGAGGATAAGGTGCACCACATCAAACTTGGCACACAATGCAATTAGAAGCTGCTCAGCCTATTGAGGGGAGGGGCTTCGGTTTGACCTAAGACAGCAGGAGTGAGCACGACATCACCAATGACCATGGAAGTCCCGAGCAGCTCGAACAGCTAAATCAGTAACTGCAGTACGACACACATGCTGGGTTCTTGTGCCGGCGTTGCGCTGTCGCGCTGCTCCTTGAGGTCGTCAACAACACCAGGAAGCTGTGGAGAAGGCCGTTGGAGGTGTTGGCGATGGCGGAGTGTCCGAAGTCGGAGAACTTTAGGGCCTCCTTGATCCTTGTCGAGCAGGTTCTTGGCCTTGAGGACGCGGATACGGTGGAATACACCCTGCGCGTGGTGTACTCCTCCAGCGCTGTGACGGCATCGCCTCACGCCTCTACATCACGCTCGCTGTTACTGGCGCCATGGTGACTGGAGTCAGGGCGGCGGGGGTGAGGGCCCAGGGAGCGTTAGAGAAGGCCCCGTCGCCGGGGCGTCGACGCCCACCCCGCTCCACGGCGAGGGCGCCGGCAGCGTGCCCAGCCTTCGCAGCTCCAACGGCGCCCTAGGGAGCCGGCCGTCGCCGTGCCGAGCAAAAGAGAGGTGCAGTGGTAGGACGGGATTACTTGGATGGAGTTTGGAGTTTCTCGAAGGACCTAGATGTAACCGAGATATGGAGCGGATCCAATGGCTGTTATACTTTAGAGGAGCAATCATACGGGTGATATGAAAGTATGACGTGGATAGTCTCTTTTACAAAGAAACCGCGCAGGTTTAGACTATTAAAGATTTTGTGATTGGACATAATAATTAAAGAAAGTGAAAATGAGAAAGAGAGAGACAGAGATGGAGAAGTATCGGAAAGAGAGAAAGTGTGTTAAAAAATAAGAACATTTACTTTGGAAAAAGTGGAGGACTACAGAATGACATTTAATGTGTTACGGAGAGAGTAGTAAAAAGTGAAAAGTGTAATATAATTTTTTAAATTAAAAAGTAACTTATTAATATGACAAGTAAAAAATAGAAGAAAAAATAAACCTGATCTTTAATGATTAAGAAATGAACTTTACTTCAAATGTAAATATCTTTATTGATTCCAAATGAAACTATTTAGAAAAAAGATAACAAAAATATCAGATTGTTACTAAAATGTAGGAGCAGTGACAATACTATTCTCACAATGTATTAGTAAAACAGTGACAATAACTTGAAGTACATAACAACAATCAGATAGTTTCAAAATATTACTAAATCAGATTGCTTGATTTGTATCTAATAGTGAATATAATTTGTTCCAGCCATAAAAGTCAATTGTTCCACTAGTAAGATTTAATTGTTGTAGTAGTAAATATAATTTGTTCCAGCCATAAAAGTCAAGTGTTCCACTAGTAAGATTCAATTGTTCCAATAATGAATATAATTTGTTCTAGCCATAAAAGTCAATTGTTTCAACAGTAAGATTCAATTGTTTTAGTAGTAAATATAATTTGTTCAGCTGTAAAAGCAAAATGTTCTGATAGTAAAATTAATTGTTCTAATAATAAAATAAAATATTCCAAATATTTGGATCGATGCATGTATGAGCGTAGTTAAAAAGGAAGCATAAACATGAAAAATGAAAGAAAGGGAAAATAAAAAAATAAAAAAATTTAAAAATAAATAATGAATAAAAAGATAAAATACAAAAAAATATGAGAATAGTAAAAATAATAATATATTTTAAAATATCAAAAAAGGAGGGCACAATATAAGAGAAAATATGGTATAAATAATATCAAAAACATTTTCAATGCAGGTGTTCATGAAAATAAAATCAAAAAGAAAAAAAACTCAAACCAAGCCATATAAGAAATAAAAGGAAAACAAAAAGAAGAAAAGGAAAAAACCCACGCACTAGGAAACAGAAAACGAGAAAAGCAAAAACACATGAGCTAGGCTGAAACAGTGAATAAGACATGTATTGGGCCAAAAATGAAAAAAAAAGCCCAGCGAAAAAAGGTGTGCGGAGGGTGGCTTCGTATTGGACTAAGCGGAGGCGAACATTCCCGCAGCCCGTTCTTCTTTCGGCCCGTCGGCACAGCACCGTTCGTTTTGCTTCACTCGGCCCAATGGGTCTGGGTACTGTGAAGAGGAAGACGCGGAAGGGAAGATTCACCGGTAAATGACTCTATTGTTTTAATGTAAGGCCTGGTGTCACAAAAGCTGGCGAAGGGAAGATTCACCGGTGCATGACTCTATTGTTTTAATGTAAGGCCTGGTGTAACAAAAGCTGGCCAAACCCATTAGGCTCTACATTATAGCCCAAGATCAAGCCCAGTAGGTCAGATAAACTGGGCAAGCAGATCATCCGTCAGGTTAATTCACTCACCCCCCAGCCGAACCCTAAATAATGCCGCCCTCCGCACCGCTCGCCGCCCTCCACAAAACCGCGGCCGCCGCCACCAACCGGCCCTCTACGGCCGCCGCGAGTGTCGCAGCCCACCGGCTGCTCCAATCAGTCCATTCTCGACCCTCTAGACCCGCCGTCACAAGCTGTCTCATCCCGCGCCGCCGCTTGCGCCACATGCCGCAGGAGGAGGACCGGGCTCCGCACGCCCCCCTGTCGCTGCAGGGCAGGTGCTTCACTGTGGCGTTGGGGGCAGGGGACGTGGATGGTAAGGCTCCGGCTCTGGCCGTTGTTTCGTTCTACAGGTTCGCCGATTTTCCCGACCACGCCGACTTCCGGCTGCCGCTCAAGGAGCTCTGCGAGGAGCTGGTGAGTGCACAAATATCTCACTTTTGTCGTTTTCATCATGTTACGAAGAATCCAATATATCTAACGCTACTAAAGCGTCTTTTGGAGTCGTAATTTTTTCCATCAAATATAGCTTGTAAAATCAAATGAGATAATATTTTTATGCGCATCTCTACCATCTTACAAAAAATAGTTTGAGACTCAATGATATTTTGTTGTATGCAAGACTGTAGTTTCAGTGGAAACATCTTCTAGGATTTGATGTGTGCCTCCATGGCTCCATCTTTGTAAGGGCCATTTTTTTATTTGGTCTTTTTCCTTGTTAAAACTAGCATGTAGTTACATATACTATGCAAAGAATTCTGGTCAAGTCAACTTAAGACTTAAAAAAGGATGTTTGGTGCTACAGCTTGTTTTAAAACTATAGCAAGTTATTGGTTTCTCAAAGATTCTTAAGGAGTTGCTGGAGATCCTTTTACGATTCATATATTATTTGATTTTATGTTTAAGCTACGCTTGATGGAAATTGTTGTGATGGTCCCGCTTGTGTCATCTCAAATACTCTAATATGATAATTTTGTGCTTTGTTCTTACTGTAAATGCATTGGATTCTAATTCTAACACAATGGTATTACTTTTTTCATTGTTTTACAAGAATCCAATTCATTTGAAACTGCAAAAGCATTTCCTTTTGGAGTATTTGAGATTACATAACGAGGACCATTGTAGCCTTTTCCATCAAATGTAGAATGATCCTAAAATCAAATGAGATAAGAATTTGAATAGCATCTCTAGCATCTTACAAAGAATAGTTGAGACTGATCGATCATTGTCTATAGTACGTAAGACTGAAACTGTAGTTGAAACATCTTTAGAATGTAATAGGTGTCTTGATCTTTCCAAGATGCATGTATTATCTTGCTTTCTTCCCAGGCAAATCTAACATGTTTCATTTTACTGGGTTGCTAGAGCATTTCTTTAGAAAGGGCACTAGAGACTGGAAGGTACTCCTCACATCAAGTCAACTAAAAAAATCTTAAAATGATATTTGATGCTGCAGTTTTGCTCTTTGCGAACTGTAGCAAACCGTAGGGTGAAGATTATTTAGGAGTCTTGGAGACCCTCTTATGATTCAAATATG
>BCLG01000092.1:91432-151253 GCA_001602295.1 Zoysia matrella
TTTTTATAAATCTTTGCACCAATCAATTTAAATCATAAGGAATTTTAGTGATAATGAAGTTCCCCATCAGAAGGGTTAGAAAGTGCTGGTAATACTCCCTCCGTTCGAAATTTATTTATGAAGAATTAAAGAAATTTTAATATAAAAAGTTACATGTTATAAAAGTTTATTTAATGATGAATCTAGTAATATAATTTATAAACAATAAAATATTTAAAGTCTATTATTTATAATTAAAATTAAAAGTTTAACTTTGATCAAATTTAAAAATGTTTATATTTTAGAAACAGGGAGTGCTCTGCTTCGGTTATCATGGCTAAGGTTTTGGATTCCGTATTAGTTTCGAAAACCGGAAAACCGATACAGTAAATAAAAAAATTAGACAAATTCGAAAATTAAAATTTTGAGAGAAAACTACTCTGTTTTTTTTGTTTTACCGATCGATTTTTCTGTTTGCATTTTTGAATTTGAAATCAAATTGGTTTAAATAGTTTTTCACCAGTTTTTTCGGTTTACTGTTTGATTTGACCAATTTACCAACCGGTTTTTAAATTTTTAATTTTTTTGAATTTATTAAACTGATGACCGATGAAACCGAGCTGGATTGATTTCATCAAAAAATCATGAAAATCTGTTGGTTTTTATTGGTTCTGTAAACATTGAATTTCATCACATGTGCCGGTCTGTGCCGGTCCGCTGCATAATTTAGAGTAGGGTTTGAGAAATCGGTCAAAACCGATTGATTTTCGCAAAAACTTATAAAACTGGTCCAAATTGGTATTATCGGAGCACCGGTTTGCGTTGAAAACCGAGCTATAGTAAAAACGAGTAGCCGATCGATTTTTTTAAAAAAAACCGAAACCGATACTTATTCTGGTTTCCAAAACCCTGCCTGGAGTCATGACCGTTTGGCCGTCCGTCACCACCGCCGCCAGCGATAATCCCTCAAGCATTCCTCCACACGCCCGGTCGCCATCGCCGATTCGCTTCTCTTCCCCAGCTTCGACCACGTCGCCCGTTCTCCTCCGCAAACATCACCACCCCTCCACCCCAAACCTCCAAATCCTCCCCGCCTCGCCTCCATGCCCTCCTCCTCCTCCTCCTTCTAACCCTAGCCGCAACTCCGCTCGTCCATGGCCCTCTCCTCCCACGGTGCCACGGCGGCAGTCGCCTTCCCGCAGGCCACCCGCTCCTCGCCCCTCCGCGTCCCCTCATCCTCCGCCTGCCCGCGCCCTCCACGCTCCCTGCGCCTGGACCACCGCGCCGCGGCCCCGCTCGAGCCCCTCTCCCCGGCCCCCGAGGGGCTCCTCGCGGCCGCCATCGAGCACCTCGAGCGCGAGCCGGCCTCCGCTGCCGACGGCGCCGCGCCACTGGCCGCGCTGTCCCCGCGGGAGCTGCAGCTCGTGCTCGTCTACTTCGCGCAGGAAGGCCGCGACGTCTACTGCGCGCTCGAGGTCTTCGACTGGCTCCGCCGCGCCAACCGCGTCGACGGCGATACCATGGAGCTCATGGCCGCCATCGCCTGCGGATGGATCGAGCGCCTCGTCGGGGCTGGCGGGGACGTCGATGATGTCGTGGCGCTGCTCGGGGAGATGGACTGCGTCGGGCTGCGGCCCCGGTTCAGCCTCGTCGAGAAGGCCGTCGCACTCTACTGGGGCCGCGGGGAGAGGGACCAGGCGGTCGAGTTCGTGAGGGATGTACTCAGGAGAGGAGGGCTTGGTATCGGTGCCGGAGGGGAGTTTGCTGGCGACGGAGAACGGGGAGGACCAGTCGGGTACCTCGCCTGGAAGATGATGGTAACTTACTGATTTGTTCTTCTTCTGTTTCGGACACACCACTTCATATGCTCCTGGATTTATTTTTCTAATTTTGTAAGGAAACCAACAAAGATTGCTGATGTTCTCAATTTTATTTGATCTGTGCTTGTATCCTTTAGTTTTGATGTCTAAACTGTTCTCCTGTTCTGTGTGTTGTGAATTGTGATAGGTTGTCGGCCTTTCCTATATAGGGTTATTGGTAATAAGAGCATGGTTCCCCTACGCTTTTTGTAAAGTAATGTGCTGGTCAATGATACTTTAGGTTTGGAGTGATCTTTGCTGCAGCAGATTCAAACAAATTGTCATGATATTATGAAATCTTGTTAAAATATCGTGTCATTGTAGCTGTAACGTCATGTCTGCTACTATGATAGTCCAGCATGCACCGCGTTGGGGTCTTTTTAGAATATCATTTATTTATCACATGTTTCATTCTCTAAGTGTAACTAATACTCCTAATTAACTATCTGAAACATTTTTCATTAAGCCTTAGATATATGCGATTGGTTTGGTTTGGCACCCACAGCTAGTACCAAGTTTTAGCCCATGGAATTAATCTGATTTTTTTTCTGGCCACATTTTTGCTAAATACTCAACCAGGTTTTAGTTGTAAAATCCCTCTGCTTGTTTCTGTGAGTGCAAGATGCACAATAGTTGTCATATTTGGGCTTTCCAGTACTTACACAGATAGTTGGTAAACTTGTGCCGGATCGGAATTTTTGTGAAGCAATCTGGTGGTAGTGGCCCCATATAGAAATTCTCTTGTCGTGAACTGAATGGATTTGACATTTGGATAGTTAATTTTCGAAAATATAAGTTTGAACAGCCATTGTAGCCTTGTAGGGCTCCATTGTCCTAGGACTTAGCCCCCGAAGAAAGGCAAGATTATTACTTTTACGATTCATTTGGTGTGATATGTGCCCATATTCCACGGTTGAAGAGAAAGAACCTAACCAATATGTAGCCCAAACTTAGAAATTATGGGAATTTTGCTTGACTAAATTCAGTAAAACTGAACAAGCCCCACCTTATGCTGTTTGTATCATTTTGAGCGTTGTTCACTTTGGAGAAAGGAGAATTTCAGGGAATAGTGATACCGACATTTTTTCTTTTGTTTATTTCAGTTTGAACAAATACCTGTTTCATGGACTTCGGATAACCTAAATTGATTGCAGTAGATATATGGAACGTAAAGATGGTGCTACAATGCAGATGATAGGGATTAATAGCATTCATTATATACCAGTCAAGCTTTAAACAATTGATTGGTCATAGAATTTGAGCCATTGGATTTCCTCTTTTCTTTCAAAAGGACCATTTCATGGTCTCTGAGACAGTGGACATGTTCCGACTCAGCAAAGCCTAGTTTTGGAACATTGTTGCCAGAAGCGATCTTCCGGGCCGGAAAGGAGGCCTTTTTTCTAACACGTAAGCTACAGCAAAATGAATGAAGGAAAAAAGGCCTCAGTATAATGAGTTCAAATTTTGATTGGAACAAACATGATTGGCGCCCATTTATTCTATCTAGACACGTTCTAGGTAAAGTAGTCAATATATTTTAGCTGTTTTATACAAGCCCCATGCTTTATCATATCTGCAGCATCTTTTAATTCAGTTCTAATTTTAGATGCTATTTTTCGTCTGACAGATGGATGGTGACTATCATGATGCTGTTAAATTGGTAATTGAATTTAAGGAGAGTGGGCTGAAACCAGAGGTATATAGTTATCTGATCGGGCTGACTGCTTTGGTTAAAGAGCAAAAAGAATTCTCTAAGGCTCTGCGTAAATTGAATTCATCAGTGAAGGATGGCTCAATTTCTAAACTGGATGCTGAGAGCATGCAGAGTATTGAAAAGTATCAATCAGAATTATTAAGTGATGGAGTTCTTTTATCAAACTGGGCAGTACAGGAAGGCAGCAACAATGTTTTGGGACGTGTGCACGAGAGGCTACTTTCATTGTATACTTGCGCAGGTTGTGGCCTGGAAGCTGAGCACCAACTTTGGGAAATGAAATTTCTTGGTAGAGAACCTGATACACAGCTCTATGATGTTGTATTGGCCATATGTGCATCTCAAGGGGAAGCTGCTGCTGTCCGCAGATTGCTTGCAGGAGTCGAGTCAACCAGTGCTGGAAGGAGGAAGACATCCATGTCATGGCTCCTGCGAGGCTATGTCAAAGGTGGCTTCTATCTAGATGCCTCGGAAACGCTTTTGAGGATGCTTGACATGGGCATATTTCCAGACTACATGGATAGAGCTGCTGTACTGACTACCTTGCGAAGGAACATACAGGAGTCTGGCAGCCTTGAATCATACATGAAGTTGTGCAAGCGGCTGTCGGAGACAGATCTGATTGGACCTTGTATCGTGTATCTGTATGTAGGTAAACTCAAGTTGTGGATGATGCACATGCTTTGAAGGCCCTGACACTGATATACCTTGTATATATGTGTGCCCCAAATGCTTCCATGGATCACATGAACAATATATAGAACTCCAATGGAGGTGAACCAGTTGGTACATAATTATGCTTGACTGTAAAGGAGTTCTTCAGGGGCCACTTGTGACTTGTATCTGTATATAGGGCTACTGCTGAATACACATGGTACCTGTAAATTTTCTGTGGGTGTTATCACATGCATTTCGAGATGAAAGAAGCGTGCTAGTGCTTATCGTCTAGCTACTATAGTAGATATGCAAAATGTAAACGATTGTTGATAAATGCACGTTCCTTGCTTGTAAAGTTGTGCTTGCTTACAGTCTTAGGCCCAGTTTGGAACAAGTACATTACAGTTTCAAGTGTGGTTCAAGTATAGCAGAAAGGTAGATTCTTACAGTATCGATTTGGTATCGCTTAACATGTTGTAGTTACTAAAATACGGTGAGTTAACTTTCTCAATCTGTCAATGAAAATAATATAGCTGATACTGTTAGCATTTTCATGGTAATTCCACAAGAAAAATCCCGACTTCATCATGAATTGGAAGAATTCTGACATTCGCACAGGTAAACCATGTGATGTTTGCGCATTCGTCATCAGGAAAAGCTAGTGCTCCTTTATACTCCTTTCATTTTTAAAATGATGTCGCTGTTGATTTTAAATTTCAACTTTGATCATTTGTCTTATTTAAAAATAGTTTAAATATGTAAAATTTTGAACCGTGTTTCAAATAAATTTGATGATAACGCAAATTATAACAAAATATATGAAATATATCATAATTTTTTGAATAAGATGAATGATCAAAGTTAAAGTTTGAAGTTAACATCGATATCAATTTAAAAACCGAGGAAGTACCCTGATTTTCGTCAGTTATCCCTGCTATCCATGCTTGGGTTTAATTTTTAGCTCAAGCTTTGTTTGAAGGGAGATATCTCTTTGCAACCGCATTCGAGTGAGGCCGGCAGTGGAGAAAATTCCCATCCCATCCAAGGCGCCATCCAAACAAGGTTAGAAGAGGAATGGCCTCGACCTACGAACAATGGCGGACCTAGTAAAATTTGCAGTTGGCTATTCCTGGCCTGCCCTTTTTTTTCCCATTCAATCTAAAATGAAGAGAGATTTTTTTTTTCGAACAATACTCCCTCCCTTTCAAAATATTAACATTTATAGGTTTAGTCAAAATCAAACTTTTATAACTTTAATCATTAATAATAAATAATAAATAATATTTTATCATATAAAAAATATTTTTTAGGTTCATCGTGAAATAAGCTTTCATAAAAACTATCTTTTTATATTAAAATTTATGTAATTTTCTAGATATTAATAGTGAAAGTTAAAAGAATTACCTTAACCAAACGTGGAGATGATTATATTTTGAAACAGAGGTAGTACGATGATTTAAAACACAAAATTTTTAGGCATCTCCAAAGTAATTTAGACATTTCAAAACATTCAAGAAGCACCTGATAATGCCATTATCCTTAAACTTTATAAAAAATCACAAAAGTATGAATGTAACCATGCAAAAGTATCAGTGTCTCGTTCGGTAGCATAACTTGAGGAAAATACTCTCAACACTAGCGTTACCGGAAGAATTAGCAAAAAATTGAGAACCACATACACATCATTGTTTGTATGATGCAAGGTTTACAAATCCGTTGAAAACTGATCAATTTTCATGGTCTTCGATGAAATCGATCCGGTACTGTTTCATCGGATGACCGGTTTTCATTTCAAATTTTTAAATAGTAAAAAAATTGAAAATCCAAAAATCAGTGAAACCGCTAGAAAACGGTAAAAAAAAGATTGGTTTATTATTAATGGTATTTGAAAGATGGCTAATAATTTTACACATTTGAATAATTTTTTTGAATAAGACAAATGGTCAAAACTGATGTCAGAATTCAACTGTGTCAATATTTTAAAATTGGAGGGCGTACTTGTCTTTTGGCACTCACAAATAAATGTTCAACATTCAGATATAGATGCTCTCTTGGAAAAATTATTATAAGTGATTTGCATTTGTAATGGATCATGCTTATCAAAACTAGTTAAAATTGATGTTTTGATCTGAATGTATCCTTCGATTTAAACTAATAGGCCCATTTTCGCAGGGAGGCTTTGAACAGAGGGTCAGTTATATTTTCCCAAGGGAAAATTTTGTAGCCGCCCCCAAGTTTGAACACCCTCTTCCCAGTGTCATTTTGATGAAAAACCCATAAGGTATTCTAATATACGATCTGTTCATTGCAGCTTGCCGCAGCAGGTGCACTGCCCAAATTAAATTTACTGTTCATTAGACCTACAACAGGTGCAATGAACAGGCTTTGTCTGCATAGTATACCTCGGGTACTTACGGACCCGGCCTTTACACAAAGGCCCATCGACAAACTACGGCCCACAACCCGTCTACGGCCCACGAAAGATCACATCCCGTCAAAAACGTCCCGACCTTATGGATCGGAATCGCGCATGCGTCCAAGTCAGACAGACGAAAGGTGAAAGCTACACGATAACAAGAGTCAGCCCACCAAAGGCTAGAAGCCAACGCTCGGATCCGACCCCCGGGGGTCGGGCAACGCCTTAGCAACCAACCACTGACAGCAGCAGAGATTCCTGCTAACCTACAGCAAGAGGTAAAGCAACCTTGCCAGGAGTTAAAGCGTTCCAGAAGTTGGTAAAGCAGCCAAACGATCGGTAAAGCAAGATGAAAAGTGTCCTTTGTCTCTCACGACTGAACAAAGGATGTACGAAGGCCACCGGCCAACTGCACCGGCGCCAGGCGACCAACTTAGGCAATGGCCATGGCCCCACCTGACGGAGGGCCAGCAGGTTCCGTTGACGTCAAATTGGTGCCCTCGGTCCGACCCCTATAAAAGGGGTACCGTGGGGCATTAGACGAACATGACACACGAGACAAGAGAGGAGACAATAAGAGAACAAGTGAAGTGAAGTCAGCCAAGTTGTATTTAAGCCAACCCACTGTAACCGCATCCACCCACGTGACCTAGGGTTCTTGGATCGAGCCAAGACCCTTCCGCATTGTATTCGTGTTCTTGAATTCATACGATTTGATCTCTCTCGTCCCTGAACGTAGGGTTTTACGCCTCTCGGCGGCCCGAACCAGGTTAATCTTTGAGTCTATTTTGTAGACTAGGCCATTCGAATAGGAAGAGCGCATGAATACTCCCTTCGATTATGTAAATTTTACTGTGTCGATGGTCAGAACACCGACAGTTGACGCGCTAGGTAGGGTTTTTTGTTGTGCATTTTCGCTTCGCTTTTTGATGGCTTCGATTTTCGCTTTGGTGGGAGAGTCCTTGATCTCTCGACTGTTCTTCAGGGGTTTTGTGGTTGCCATCGCTTGTGATGGTCGATCGTGTAGCATCCCCACCTTCGCTGTTGGCCAGGCCTTCCGTTTTGAAAGCCTAGATTTCGTTGCCAACAACGGCGGCAAGCTTCACCTTCAGACCCCGCGCAAGTGGTGTTCGCCTCGGCGTCGTTCACCTCGTCGTCTACCTCATGATGTGTTGGGCCATGACCCGTCCCGTAAGTGCTTCACGCTACTGCCTAACAAGGCCGCGGAGGTCGATAGCTTGGCAAGGCTCTTGACAATGACTCTTCTCCGCACCGTCACGCTCTTTTTGTCGTCGAAGACACTCTTCGGCGCAAGCTTGCGACCAGGGGCGATGGTCAGGGCAAGGGTGCCGCTGCAACGAGCGGTGGCGCCCGAACTCGGGCCCGGTCCACTTATCAGCAGATAATAGATGGCGGCACGCCCGCCTTCGACACGCTGTATGAGAATTTGGCGGCAGCGGCTTACGTCCTTTATGAATCCGCCACGCCCGACAACCCCATGCTCAAGGAAACCTACGACGGCGCGCTTCAACAACCTGAACCCTCGCTTCGTCAGCGCACTCCGAGGCGCACAGCTTCCACCGGTCGAGCACCGACCGTCGGAGTCCGGCCCGCGATAGCCGCCGTGGTCGGACTGAGGAGCGTGATCCTTACCCTCCGGCTGGCAACGTTCACCAGCACCTCGGGAAGCACCGTGACGCTTGTCACACGATCGACGCGCGGAAGCAAGCCAGGAGCGAGCGCTACTCCGAGTCCAGGCGGGAGCGGTCTCCCGACCATCGCCGCCGTCGGTGCAGCTATGACCACGTCTGGAGCCTCAGTCCTGATGAGGTCGAGCCCCGAGCGTCCGGGTCCCACATCTGGAGAGCACCTTTTCCTCAGAGATTTCACGCTCCGACCAACATCGTTCGATACACTGGTGAGACCAACACTGCCCACTGGCTCGAGGATTATCGTCTTGCGTGCAGAGTCGGTGGCGCCGACGGCCTATTCACCATGCAGTACCTGCCACTCTTCCTGTCCAATTCGGCCAGGGGTGGCTCGAGCATCTTCCTCGGGACAGCATCCACGACTGGTCCGACCTCCGCCACGCCTTCTTCGGCAACTTCCAAGAGACCCACACCCGCCCTGGTAATTCTTGAGATCTGAAGACCTGCAAGCAGAGCCTCGATGAGTCGCTCCGCGACTACATCCAGCGCTTTTCGCGCAAGCAAAATGAGCTACCCGACGTGAGCGACGTCGACATCATCAACGCCTTCACCTGCGGCACGACATCCAAGGCTCTCGTCCACAAGCTGGGGTGTAAAAACCCTCGGACGGCGCGCGTCCTTCCCGACATCACCACCACCTTCGCTACCGGGGAGGAGGCTGTCCAAGCCAACTTCAGCCGGGATCGGACCAAGGACAAGGAGAAGTCCAAGGCCGACCGCAAGAATGACAACCGCTCCGACCGACGCTCCGACCGCAGGGATAGTTGGGACGGGTGCGGCTCAAGCAGCAAGAAGCAGAAGAACCGCCAACACGACGAGTAGTTCATGGGCGTCACCGAGCAACCACCCCGACCCCCAGCAAAGAAGCTGGTCGACCACAACAACCACTTCGAAAAGATGCTCGACAAGATCTGCACCAATCACGCGACCCCTGTTAAGTACACCTCACGAGATTGCCACCTCATGCGAGCCTTCTACAGAGGTCACTTTCGACCCAACTCCCGTCAGCTTAAAAATCCCGACCCTCCCGCAAAGGAGGCCAAGGGTAATGGCGACAACGCCTTTCCCGAGCCGGAGGACTGCCAGATGATCCTCGGTGGGCCGGTGGCTTACGAGTCACGGTGCCACTAGAAGCAGACAGGCGGGAGGTCAATCTCACCGACCTCGCTGTGCCCACCTACCTCAAGTGGTCAGAGGCCCCGATCACCTTCGACAGATCCGACCACCTCGACTACGTGCCTCAGCCGGGGCGCCTGCCCCTGGTGCTCGACCTGATCATCGGCACCACGCGTCTGACCAAGGTCTTCATGGCTAGAGACAGCGCCCTCAACATCCTCTACATTGACACCTTCAAGGCCATGAGCTCTTGAAGTCTGACCTCCATCTTAGCAATGTTTCATTTCATGGCGTCATCCCCGGGGGTAACGTGGTGCCCTGGGTCGGATCACCTTGCCAGTCATCTTCAGTGACCGCGACAACTTCAGGACGGAGAAGCTCACCTTCGAAGTGGTCGACTTCTTTGGCGTCTACCACACCATCCTCAGCCGACTCGCCTACGCCAAGTTCATGACTGTCCCCAGCTACATCTACCTCAAGCTCAAGATGCCGGGGCCCAAAGGCGTCATTACTGTGACATCCCGCTTCAAGCACGCTCTCGCCTGCAAGCAAGAAAGCTATGAAATGGCCGTCGCCCTTGCAAGGTCGGCCCAACTAGAAGAGATCCGCAAGTCCCAGGTGCTGACTGCAACTCTCGACTCCAAGCCTTCAACCTCTACGTTCTTCGAGGCGACCGACGACTCCAAGGAGATCCTCCTCGACAGCACCGACCTGACCAAGAAAGCCAGGATCGGGACAACGCTTTTCGACTAATAGGAAAGCGCGCTCATTGACTTCCTCGTCCGAAATCGGTATGTCTTCGCCTGGGCACCGTTTGATATGCTAGGCATCCCGAGGGAGGTCATTCTCGGCTCCCGACTGGTGAAGCAACGACTCCGACGCTTCGACGATGAGAAGCGCCGCGCCATTGGGGAGGAGATCACAAAGCTGCTTGATGCTAAGTTCATCAAAGAGGTCTAGCACCCTGAGTGGCTGGCCAACCCTGTAATGGTTAAGCAGAAGAATGGGAAATAGAGAATGTGCGTTGACTACACGAGTCTCAACAAAGCATGCCCAAAGGATCTGTTTCCTTTGCCTCGTATAGATCAGGTGGTCGATTACACCGCCGGCTGCGAAACCCTTATCTTTCTTGATGCGTACTCCGGGTACCATCAGATATCCATGCGCGGCTCCGACCAGCCGGCTACGTCGTTCATTACGCCCTTCGGCTCATTCTGCTACGTCACCATGCCCTTCGGCCTCAAGAATGTCGGCGCCACGAATCAGCACTGCTTGTAGAAATGCTTCCACGATCAACTGGGTCGGAACCTGGAGGTCTACGTCGACGACATCGTCATCAAGACTCGGCAAGCGGCCGGTCTCATTGAAGACTTGGAGGAAACCTTTGCCAACCTTCGAAAGTTCCTTATCAAGCTCAACATCGAGAAGTGCGTCTTTGGCGTCCCCACCGGCAAGCTCCTCGGGTTCGTCATCTTCGAGCATGGCATCAAAGCCAATCCCAAGAAGATCGTCACCATCCGCAACCTCGGGCCCATCAATAACGTTAAGGGTGTCCAGAAGCTCACTGGGTGCCTGGCGGCCCTCAGCCACTTCATCTCTCAACTGGGTGAGAAGGCTATGCCTTTTTACTGACTCCTTCAAAAGTCCGACTGCTTCGCCTAGACTGTCGAGGCCCAGAAGCCTTCGAGCAACTAAAAACTATGCTGTCTTCTCCGCCAGTCTTAACCTTGCCGACCCCTGGTGAGCCACTACTCCTCTACATTTCCGCTACCACTAAGGTCGTCAGCACTGTCCTCGTCGTCGAGCGATCGGAGGAGTGTCAGGCTTGAAGGTCCAGCGGCCCGTCTACTTCATCAGCGAGGTGCTCGCTGACGCCAAGACCCGGTATACCCAAGTGGAGAAGCTACTTTACGCGATCCTCATCACCAGCCGTAAGCTTCGCCACTACTTCGACAGCCACTCCATTCGAGTTGTGACGAGCTTCCCTCTCGAGTAGATCATTAACGACAAAGACGTGGTTGGGCGCATTGCCACGTGGGCTATGGAGCTCATGGGCCACGACATCACCTACATGCCTCGGCAAGCCATCTAGTCTCAGACCCTCATCGACTTCATTGCCGAGTGGACCAAGGCACAAGAACCACCAGATCCCGCCGACCTCGAGCACTGGACTATGTTCTTCGATGGCTCTTGCCGGCTGAAGGGCTCGGGGGTCGGTGTCGTTCTCCTCTCTCCCATGGGAGACAAGTTCCGGTACGTATTGCAGATGCACTTCCCTGCCTCCAACAACGCTGCAGAATATGAAGCCTTACTACATAGCCTCCGAATGGCCATCACCCTCGGCGTCCGATGGCTCTACATCAAGGGCGACTCCGAGCTCGTCGTAAACCAACTCATGAAGATATCAGGCTGTCGAGACCCCAAGATATAGGTTTACTGCCAGGAAGTTCGCAAGCTCAAAGACAAGTTCGATGGGCTCGAGCTCCATCACGTTCTACGCCGCGACAACGAAGCGGCCGACACCCTCGCCCAGATGGTCTCGGGGCGGGATCCGGTCCCCAACGACGTCTTTCTCGAAGTCCTCTCCAAGCCAACGATCAAGCTCAAAGATGATGCCACCGACCCTCAGGTCGAGATGGCAATCGGCGAGCAGATTCTAACCCCTGGGATAGAAATGATGGCCATCATCCCCAATTGGTCCCGGGACATTTATGCTTCCTACAAGACGGCACACTTCCAACCGACGCCAATGAGGCCCGACGGGTCTCGCGGCGAGCTAAGGCCCACGTCATCATCAATGATGAACACTACAAGCGGAGTCCTAGTGGCGTGATCCAACGCTGCATCCCTCAGGCAGTGGGTCTTCATCTCCTCGACGACATTCACTCAGGCATTTGTGGTCATCACACCGCTCTGAGGACCTTGGTCGGAAAAGTTTTTCGCCAAGGGTTTTACTGGCCCACAGCGGTCTCCGACGCGGAGAAACTCGTTCGCTCTTGCAGAGGCTGTCAGTTCTACGCCTGACGGACCCATCTGCCGGCCCAGGAGCTCTAGACGATTCTGATTACATGGCCCTTTGCGTTCTAGGGACTCGATGTTCTCGGGCCTTTCCGACAAGCACCTGAGGGCTTCACCCACCTCTTCGTCGCCGTCAACAAGTTCACTAAGTCGATCGAGGCGAAGCCGACCCCCTGCATCAGCTCCGCTCGGGTTGTCGAGTTCGTCCACGACATCGTCTGCCGCTTTGGAGTGCCACACTCTATCATCACCGACAACGGTACGCAGTTTACCAGTCATGTCTTCCAGGAATTTTGCGAGGAGTATCACATCCGGCTCGACTTTGCTCCGTTGCCCATCCGAGGACCAACGGTCAGGTCAAGCATGCTAATGGGATGGTGCTGCAAGGATTGAAGCCTCAGATCTATGACTCCGTCAAGTAAGCGGCCGGACAGTGGGCCAAAGAACTCCCGTCTGTGTTGTGAGGCTTACGAACGACCCCCAATAGAACTATGGGGCTCACCCCTTCTTCAAGACTTTTAGAGCAGAAGCTGTGCTGCCGACCGACCTCGACTAAGACTCTTTGAGGGTTCGAGCCTACGACGAAGAAAGGTCGGAAGCAGCGTGGCAAGACGCCCTAGATCAGCTGGACGAAGCGCGCGACGTCGCCATTCTACGATCGGCCAAGTACTTACAAAGTCTGCGACGACTGCACGCTCGGCGCATCAAGGGTCAGACCTTCAACGTCGGCGATCTTGTGCTTAAGAGAGTGCAAGACAAGACCGACTACCACAAGCTATCACCCCCATGGGAGGGTTCTTATGTAATCAAGCGAGTTTTAAGGCCCGACGCATACAAGTTAGCGACCGAGGGCGGCAGGAAGCTAACCCATGTTTGGAACATCGAGAACTTACGTCGTTTCTACGCATAATAAAATCAGCTAAGTTTATATGCATTTTCTTATTTCACTAACTATGTTTTGGCAGTGAAGTGCAACCGACTTGTCTACCCTTCACTACCCGAGGGCTAATCTCAGAGTCCCCACTTGAGGGCCAGAACGATCGACCCCTTCGCATTCAACCCTTCAGGCCTCGCGCCTCGTTCCTAAGTTCTAAGGCTCTGTGCCATAGCCTCAACAAGGCTTCGCGTCTCGTTCCCACGTTCTAAGGCTCCGTGCCTTAGCCTCAACAAGGCTCCATGCCTCGTTCCTACGTTCTAAGGCTCCGTGCCTTAGCCTCAACAAGGCTCCGCGCCTGGTTCCTACGCTCTAAGGCTCCATGTCTTAGTCTCACGAAAGGCTCCGCGCCTCCCTTCGTCTCCTCGGGGCACAACCCCCCGACCCGCGTCGAGTTTCGCAGGTGACCCTCAGATGTGCCAAGTTTCGAAAGCACTCTCATTCAAGTTTTCCTCGCGGCTAACAATCCGACCCGGCGTTAGTGACGCTCTACGGCTGTATCGAGCCCGACACTCGATCCTACGAGCTATATCCGACCCAGAAGCTTGATCAACGCCCAACGAAACTTGAGAAACGTTAAGTGCGAGAAACTGAAACACAGAACAGGGTCAAAAACTTGTGTATTTACACATCATCCAAAAGTGTTCATTACACAGACGGATACAAAATACTACTACTTCCTACAGATGACTAAGGACGCCACTGTTGCACATGGGGCAGGTGGCCGAACCGCTCCCAAAGAAGTTTCGGCCCGTAAAAGTCGGCGACGACCACCCGTGCCGACGGCTGCATCTCGGCCTCGAGCGCCGTCATCTCCTCCTCCGACAACCCGAAAGCGAACCCCTCAACGATCCGGTCGAAGTCCGCGTCCGGGTAGTGGGAGCAGGTCAGCGACGCCCCGTCCTCAAGCGCCCTCATCCCCTCGGCGGCGATGATGCTCGGGAGCTGCTGCAGCATGTGCGTCACAAACTCCGTCGAGAGGGAGTTCTCGTGCACGCCAGCGATGACCCGATGGAGCAGGCGTCGCCCCGCGGACCTCAAGGGTTGAAGCTCACGGACCAGAGCTGCAGCAAACACACTATCAAACAACCGACCCTGAAGACCAATCAATAAACTAAAAGGTACGACACTTACCATCCCGCTCTTTTGCCACAGCTTCAACAAGGCACTTGGCCTTGTTCAGCTCCGCCTGAAGTCGCTCGACCTCGGCCTCAAAAACCAGACGTGCCTCCTGGACCTCAGAGGCGGCCTGCTGCATCTCCCGCAGCTCCTCTGATAGTCGCTCGACCTCGGCCTCTACGACAGCCCGCTCTGCGTCAAGCAGGTCCCGCTGCTCGAAGGCTCACTGGCACTCCTTCAAGGCCCTCTTTGTGGTGGACTCGGCACTCTGGCTGGCCCCATCAATGTGGGTCGGGAGGTCTTTAAGGCATCGCACCTCCGCGTCGTGCTGGACGGTTTGCCTCCGGAGCTCTGCAAAAAAAACCAAGTTTTCAGTCGAGATCCGACCTCGATCTTCCATACTGTAAAGCTTAAAAACTGTTAACTAACTTACTTGCGATTGTCTCCCGCACGGAGATGAGGTCGGAGAAGAGCCTCCGGTTTTTAGACTGCGCCGTCACGGCATCCATACGTGCCCGGTTGGCCTCATTGAGTGAGATGCGATTTACCTCCCGGGCGGCGTTGAGCTGGTGGTGCAGCTGGATCGCAAAGTCCCTCGAGGCGTCCCGACTGGCCAGGGTCCTCTCTAGCTTCGTCCGAAGACCGTCGACCTCGGCTTGCAGAGCATAACCTCGGGGTGGTTGACCCACGGCCACGGAAAGATTCGCCTGCAAACAACAACATTCAACGTCGCAACAAACAGGTTCGACTAAGAAACTTTAAATGTTTAGGCGTACCCGACACTCCATCAGGTACGGATCGTCGAAGAGGGCTTGGCACTCGTCCGTTATGTCGAGCAGCCGGCGGAGGCCGGAGGCCATCGCAAGGTTGAAGCAACGGACCCTAGCCTTCCGGTCGTCGTAGAAGTTGAACGGCTCGGCCACGGCCTCAGGCGTAAGATCGCCCCTCCTCTCGGTCCTCAGCAAGTCAGAGGCCGAGGAGTTGGGCGCCCCGCGGCAGCCGATGGCATAGTCGGCGCCTCGACTAACTCGGCCCCTCCTCCCTCCTGCGTCTCTCCGGTGGTTTCACTCGCACTGGCCGGGACTGCGCTCGTCGACGGCTCGCCGACCTCCTCCGCGGTAGTCCCCTACAAACCCTCGGACGGGTCTGCTGGGGGACTTTCGGCCGCTTCCCGGCAGCCGTCTCACTCAGCTCCCGCGCGCTCTCGAGAGCGACGGGCGAGACTCGGCCAGCCGGTTCTTCGCAAACCAAGGGCGGGGGAGATCCCCTTGGACCCTCGGTGAGAGTGGTTGTGGACGGCATAGGCACGTCCTCGATCTCTGTCCTCTCGACCTCCCCTCCGGCATCAGGAGCCGGAGAGGAGTCTTCCCTCCTCCTTGGCGGCTGCCTCTTCATGGACCACGGGAGCCGCCTCCTCCATGGCCTTGACGGCCGCCTCCTCCTCCTAGGCTTTGGTGGCCTCCTTCTCTTGGGCTTTGGCAGCCACCTCCTCCTGACCAGTGCCAGCGTCAGCTTTACCGCCAGTGTCCTCAGACGTCGACGTTGCAGCGGCCGCAGCCGGACGCATTGCAGCGACCGACGATGGAGGCCTGCACACCGCCAAACAGGTCAGAAACAAACTAACCCAAATGAAACTTACATCAAAACTGAAGATGCAGGGGCTTACGCCTTCGACTGGCGCATCGGTATCCTCCGGATCTGAGGAAGGGTCGGTTGGCCCGTGCCCGAGGCTGGGCCGCCCCAGTTCCTGCCACCTGGACTGTGGCGGCCGCTACTGCGGTCTTGGAGTCGACCTCTGCGCTCGCCGACACCTCGGTCCTCGTCCTCTTCGGCAGAGGCGGGCCACGTCCTTGGATGACGCCAAGCTCTCGATGTCATCCGGAGCCGCCGCCTGCGGCGCAGCAGTCTCGAAGGTTGGGGTCGGAACCACCGACCTTGCACTTGTAGTTGAAGGGGCCCCAACCGGTGGAGCCCAAGCCGACCTCTGAGCAGGCCGCGCAGTCGACGCGGAAGCAGCCGGACTGTCGGTCGAGAACGACTTCAAGCCAACTGTGCGCCGTCTCTTGACGGTCTTCTTCTTAGCCAAGCCTATCTACGAACCCGAATAACATAGGCAAGAGGAAGCCAACTCACTAGGGTCGGGTGATCCTTGTCAAGGGGCTGCGGTCCCTTGGACATCTCGTCGGTGACGTCCTCCTCTAGTAGCCTGTCGACCCACTGGGCGACCTCCCGGTCGCTCAGCTCGACCCCGACCACCTCCCGAATGGCATCATCCTTTCCCTCATAGATGTTCATGGGGAAGGCTTGGATGCGCAGCGACTGAACCCGACGCCGCACGAAGGTAGCAATGACGGCGGCACTGTTCAGTGCTCCGTCCCTCAGACGGTGGATCTTCTGCAGCAACGGCCTCAACTCATCCTTCTCTTCGGCCGTCACCTTTGCCTTCCACATGTCGGTCGCCTCGGCCGGTGCATTGCGAAAGGTTGGAAGGCCCGGGGTGGCGTTCTTGATGTAGAATCACCCGTCATGCCAGCCCTTCAAGGACTTCTTCAGCAACACCTTGATGTACTCCTTCGCCTCGGCGCTCTGGAGCATGATAGCGGCACTGCCGACCTACCTAGCTGCGCCGGAGGGCTCCAGCAACTCGCTGGTCTGGAAGAAGTATCGCCATAGCCGCAGGCTCGGAGCCACCCCAGATATGCTTCGCAGAGCGTGGCGAAGATGTGCGATCTGGAGGATGCTGTTAGGGTTGAGGTGGTGGAGGCACACGCCGTAGTGGAGCATCAGTGTGCAGAAGAAGCTTCTCGAGAGCGTCAGCCCACGCTCGTGGAAGGAGAGGAAGCCCATGATCTTCCCCTCCGGCGGCGTCGGCACCTCCTGGTGCTTTGCCGCCTCCCATTCGATGGCAACAGCCCGGCACCATGGTACGACTCGAGCACCTCTTTTGAGACGGCGGAGGGTTTCCACACGGCTTCTATCACAGCGACGATGAAGATAAAGACGATGAAGATGGGGACGGTCGCAGTGGTCGTCGGAACGGACGTGACGACGACGATGAAGATGAAGACGATGAGCTCGGATGCTAAGGTGAGCTAGCACAAGGAAGCTTGGAGACGAAGGCAACGAAGGGCCGGTGAATTTCGAAATCACCGCGCCCCCCTTTTTAAAGACTACTGGGGGTGTGAACGTTACTCACCCCCACTACCCACGACGCGATGGCGCAGGAACTGCGCCATCATGGGTGTGCACCACGACGTGCACCCACCACGTCGGCACCCCACTCACTGACGGGTGGGGCCGGACGCCGCCTCGCCACCTCCGCCACAATGGAGGTGACGCAAGCCTGTCTGACACATCAGTCAATGGCTGACAGGCGCCAGTTGATGGGACGCGCAAGCACGAAGCGCCATGCTCCCACCGCCGTCTGATCGGCATCATCGAACTGACCGGATTGACTAGCGGTTATAATCTGAGATGCCATATCCGCCGTCCATGTGGAGGCAGCGGAATTGTGCGATCGGAGCCGTTACGGACGCCCGTTACTGACGACGTGAGTCATCTCATAGATCGGGACAAACGAGAGGTCAGGCGATAAACCGACCGACCCGATACTCACTTGGGGTGCTGATCATGGAAAACGACTGGACTACCCGGTCTGACATAAGCGCGATGCTGATCATGAGACGAGGCCAACCTGACCGCCGAGGCATCTGTCCCGACACTCAGCTGAAAACAAAAATCAGCTTCAAACCGACCTCGAGGGTCAAGAACTATCGAAGATTAAGCCCACGACTGACCCTTCGGATCGCTCGGAGGCTACGCTCTACGGGCGCCTTCACGGGCCCTCGTAGGATTGACCATCGACGAACGATGACGAAGACGAAGATTAAGCCCACGACCGACCCTTCGGAATGCTTGGGGGTTACGCCCTACAGGCATGCTCGCGCGCACTCGTAGGATCGACCATCGACAAACGATGACGAAGACGAAGATTAAGCCCACGACCGATCCCTCGGCTCGCTCAAGGGCTCGGGGGCTACGCCCTACTGGCACGCTCGCGCGCCCACGTAAGATTAGGAGTCATACTTCAGCAAGGATCAGCCCAACGCTGTCTTAACAAGGATTGCAAACGGCGCAGGGCTACTGTCGGGATAGTATGCCTCGGGTACTTACGGACCCGGCCTTTACACAAAGGCCCATCTACAAACTACGGCTCATGATCCGTCTACGGCCCACGAAGGATCACATCTCACAAAGAACGTCCCGACCTCAAGGGTCGGAATCGCGCAAGTGTCCAAGTCTCACCGACGAAAGGTCAAAGCTACACGACAACAAGATTCAGCCCACTAATGGCTAGAAGCCAACGCTCGGACCCGACCCCCGAGGGTCGGGCACCACCTTAGCAACCAACCACTGATAGCTGCAGATATTCCTGTCAACGTACAGCAGGAGGTAAAGCAACCTTACCGGGAGGTAAAGTGTTCCTGAAGTTGGTAAAGCAGCCAAGCGATCGGTAAAGCAAGATGAAAAAGTGTCCTTTGTCTCCCACGACTGAACAAAGGACGTATGAAGGCCACCGGCCAATTGCACCGACACCAGCGGGCGCCAGGCGACCAACTTAGGTGACGACCAAGGCCTCACCTAGCAGAGCGCCAGCAGGTTCCGTAGGCGCCATGTTGATGCCCCTAGTCCGACCCCTATAAAAGGGGTACCGTGGGGCATTAGACGAACATGACACAACAGACAAGAGAGAAGAAGGCAATAAGAGAATATGTGAAGTGAAGTTAGCCAAGTTCTATTCAAGCCACCCCACTGTAACCACATCGACCCACGCGAGCTAAGGTTCTTGTATTGAGCCAAGACCCTTCCGCATTGTATTCGTGTTCTAGAGTTCATACGATTTGATCTCTCTCGTCCCTGGACATAGGGTATTACACCTCTCGACGGCCTAAATCAGGTTAATCTTTGAGTCTCTTTCGTAGACTAGGCCATTCGAATACGACGAGCGCACGAATACTCTCTCTGATTAAGTAAATTTTACTGTGCCGGTGGTCAGAATACCAACAGGCTCCTAATAGGTTGATTCACCCCTCGTAGTAGATACATGTTAGATTATATTTTATATGATTTGACACTGAGTTTAACCGATATATTTACTACTTCTAGTTTAATTCTACATATTGGTCAGAGACAAAAAAAATCCAAACTCATTCAAATATGTGTCTTTTTAGATTTTCAAATACTCTCTCCGTTTTTTAATGATGTCGCTATTGAGTTTTAAATTCAACTTTGACCATTCGTCTTATTCAATTTTTTTAATAAATTTCATATATTTTGATATAATTTGATTTATCATTAGAGTTATTTGAATCACAACTTAAAATTTTACATATTCGAACAAAATTTTGAAATAAGACAAATGATCAAAGTTAATTGTAGAAGTTAATAGCGACAACGGAGTAAGTAAGGTGTTGTTTGGTTGGAAACGGTAAACGGTAACGATAATGGAATCAAAATACATTTTAATCGTAAACAATGTATCATAATGCAGAGATTGTTTGGTTATGGACATGTAAGGTAATCGGGATTGCTTCATCCGTGAAAGGCACCATCGTCTTGCAAAACCAAACCGAATCCTAACTGTTCCAACAGGATTTTGTGCGCTCTGGAGAAATCAAATCACCACATCTCTCTCTCTCTCTCTTAACGTTGGGCAGGCCTGCGGTGAATCTTGGCGGCCGCAGCGTTGGGGCAGCACATGGTTGGCTGCGGCGTCCGGATCGCTGGGCGGTAGCTTGATTGGGCGCGACGCTATCGAACTAGCTCCGCATCTTGACCTCCACCCGCGCCGCCTCCTCCGGCAGCAGGTGCAGGACATGCACGCCAGCCTCGTCGTCGCCATGGTATCCCGGCCTTCGTTCGTCTCCTTGTCTCTTTTGACTCGGTCCGGAGTGAAGGACGGCTGCGGCACGACAGGGACTCTAGAGTGCGGCGGCGAAGGCGATAGGCTTGTGTGGCAGTGAGGTGCGGCGGTCACAGCAGGGCGACGTTAACGTGGTGTGGGCAATGGACGGCAGCAGCATCGTGTGGCAGGTTGAGCAGGATCAGATTGGATGGCGCACGGGAGGAAGAGATCCGAACAGAATTGTATCTGATTCCGGTAGTGGAGGAGAGGAATCAAGTTTACATAAGTTGGGATTTGATTACATATATTAGGATTACAAAACCAAACAACATCTAAGGTGCTGTTTGGTTGCACTAACGTCAATGTGAATGACAATGTGAATAAATTACAGTGTTATTAGAAATGAGATCTCTAATTTAATTTTTTGTTTGTTTGCCCATGATAATGTAATCGGATGCTTGTGCGTTGAAGAGTATCTTGCCGCCGAACTCCATGGCTTACGACGGCCATCGCCATTTCCACCTTCTCTACAGATAACGACTTCCCACACGCTACTGACGTCCGCTGCCGCTTGCCGTTAGTCGTCCGCCGCATTCGCTGCCGAAGACGTCGCTGCTTGCCGTTGCCGAACCGCTGAAGCCACCCCACCTGTACTCGTTTCCAGCTGCCGAAGTTTCAGTGGCTGCTTGTCGTCGGCCGTGCTCGTTTCCCGCTACCGAGTACCGAAGACGCTACCATTTGCCGGGCTGCCTAAGCCGCCGCCGCCGCCGCACGGCACCCTGCCGCATTCGTTGCCCACTGTCACCCCTGCTGCCGATTGTACTCCTCTTCTAAATACATCTTGCCTGGACCAAGGACCGCCGCCCTCTTGCCACCAGTGACGACTTCCTCCCTGTTCTCGCCCTCCCCATCTCGGCGGAGCACGCGGGACTACCAGTACGTAGCGACGACGACAGCGGAGGGTGATGGCGGTGAGGTGGCGCGAATGGATGGTGGCCCTGGGACCGGCCTTCGGCAACGGGCATACGGACGCGGGGATGTCACAGAGGCCGCTCCCTGCCCGCTGCAGATCCAGCGTGGAAGGCTGCCACTTGCACGAGGAGTTCAGGACAGTAGGTTCCGTAAAGGGTTTTGTTGCCGGTGGTACATAGGCGGTACTTGGCTTACGAATGCCAAGAATAGATGACGGTGCGACTTGACGACGAACCAATCTAACCAAACACAAATCAACGCTTTTAATTAACACCGTGAACTATTTATTTTGTAACAGGGCAAATTAAATTTATATTATTACAATTTTACAAACTTTGAAATATATCATCTATGTGATGACAGATGACGCTTTAAAAAAAAATGACACATAGACTAAATAGCATATTTTAAATTTTACAAAATTATAATGATATGTATCAAATTAATCCTTTGTAATATGACCCAACCAAACGTGTTGCAAGTGTTAACAATTGGTTTTCAACTAAACCTCACAGGACCTAGATGTCAGTGGCCGAGCACCCAGTCGCATGCAGAGAATTGCCTCCTTAAACCCTAGCCGCCAGCCCCCGCGCCCCTCTTTTTTCTTCCTCTCGCAGCTGCTGCGTTTCATTTGAACGGGCGAGCGGGGAAGCATCTCTCCTCCTAAACCCTCTCTTCTCCGCCCCGCACCCAACCCTAGCCACCCTCCCTCCGGTGCCGCCGCTGCCGACGAGCGCCTGCCCGTCTTTCTCTTCTGCGCCGCGGCCCAGATCTCCCGGGCTCGCGCGGAGAGGGATCCGCCCGTGCTGGATTGATTTCTTCTCCTCGACGTGGTATGGAACCTTAGCCACGCCTCTCTGCTTGGATGATTCCTCCCGCTCCGCGGGATCTCTCGAATCTGTATATTACGTTCTTGTCAATCGGTCCAGTTGGCCGCGGATTCGCTTGGTCGCCGCGTGTGTCGTGGAGCGCCGGTAGCAGTTCGATGCCGCCCCCCCCCCCTTTTTGTTGGTGTGGGGGGGGGGGGGGGGGGGGGGTGTTTAATCAGACCCGTGTGCTTAGTCTTCCATACAAATATATCTACACTTTTTTTTCGTCGATAGGCTTGGCTGACTTGTGTGTCTGATTCCTAGGCGCGGCTTTATTTTTGTAGCGTTATGAAGTTTACTTTGGATTTGTTTCATTGACAAGCACTGGAGGGGCTTGCAACCTCTTTGCCCCAATCGATTCAATGCTTTGCATTGAGGAACCAATGTTTTGATGTATAGATGCCGTTGCAGTTGTTTTGTGATAGTTTGCCGTTTTTCTTTTAATTGTAGCAAGTCACCTTGTGATGCTATTAATTCCTAATGTAATCCAGGTATCCATCCATTGATCAATTTTTTTTATCTTTGCTGTGCGCTAGTTGTAGCACTTTCACATGTCAGGCTTAGAGGTGATAAAAGGGCACAGCCCGTGGATCCTTTCACAAATTATTTTGGCCCTTATTAAATTTTAGTTCAAAAAATGAATAGAAATTTGGCCCGATCCTAATCTGATCCGGCCCTCACAATTTTTAGTTCATTTCTTCTGCCCGTTTTCACCCCTAGTCAGGCTGATCTGATTGTTTTTAGGTGGTCACTGAGTGTCACAGATGAGAGAATAGTAGCATTACAATACACAAGATGAGGTGTTTGATCAAATTTATCTTGGTGCCACCCTGCTTCATACAGCTACCCTATTCCAATCTCGTGACCATGTTGTTTCTAAAAGTCACGCTGGGTCATTGACGTATGCATAAAATTAGAATTAATTTATATTCTGTCTTGTTTATTTGCTCAAGATGCTTATACTGTTGGACTGTTAGCATGGTGTCCTTTTTGACCTTGCAAATTTTTGTTTGTATTTTTCTTCATCAGCCATAGGTAGCACTCTTCCATAGTGATCCTTTTTGTTATGTAGCTTTACTGGTTAGTGTGTTGCTGTGTTTTCTTTTTGTCTAATGTGCTGCATATGAAACTTCATATTTGCATTACCTTTAACTCGCTCAATATATGTAAATCTTTGTCAACCTGGTAGCTTATTTTATCTGTGGAATTGAGAAGCTTGGATTGCTAATGTATCTAAACTGTCTCAACACAAAAATATTTGACTTATTTTGTTGTTATGTCTTCCGATAGTGGCTAAAAGCCTAAAATTTTCAAGTGTCATGCTTATAGAGATGCCAACATTGTTTATAATGCGAAAGCTTTAGGCTAGGTTGAACTGGTTCTGTGAAGTGTTGGGTGTATTCTATTTTTTTGTTAATCGTGTAAATTTTTTGCTGACTGCCAAAATTTGTTTTTTGATGCAGGGTAGGGAATTAAATACAGCCATGGATATCACTCAGGTTCTGTTAGCAGCTCAGTCTGCAGATGCTAACCTTCGTACAGCAGCAGAAGCCAACCTCACACAGTTCCAGGAGCAGAATCTTCCTAATTTCCTCCTCTCCTTATCAGTAGAGCTTTCAAATGATGAAAAACCTCCTGAATCAAGAAGGCTTGCTGGTATTATCCTCAAGAATTCATTGGATGCAAAGGATTCTGCAAAAAAGGAGCTGTTACTTCAACAATGGGTCACTGTAGATCCATCTATCAAATCTAAGATCAAGGAGTCATTGCTGTTAACACTAGGATCTTCGGTCCATGATGCAAGGCATACCTCATCTCAAGTCATTGCCAAGGTTGCATCCATTGAGATACCACGGCGTGAATGGCAAGACCTTATTGCCAAATTACTGGGCAACATGACAACGCCAGGTGCATCTGCTCCTTTGAAGCAAGCAACATTAGAGGCATTGGGTTATGTCTGTGAGGAAGTATCTCCTCAGCACTTGGAGCAGGATCAAGTCAATGCTGTTTTGACTGCTGTTGTTCAGGGAATGAGTCAGACAGAGCTGAGCACTGAAGTTCGTCTTGCAGCAGTTAAAGCCCTGTATAATGCCCTTGATTTTGCTGAGAGTAATTTTGCAAATGAAATGGAGAGGAATTACATAATGAAGGTAGTGTGTGAGACTGCTACATCCAAAGAGGTGGATATCAGACAGGCCGCATTTGAATGCCTTGTTGCAATTGCATCTGCATATTATGTGCACCTGGAACCTTATATGCAGACCATATTCAACCTGACTGCAAATGCTGTGAAAGGAGACGAGGAACAGGTTGCACTTCAAGCTGTTGAGTTCTGGAGCACTATCTGTGACGAAGAGATTGGACTTCAAGATGAATATGAGGGAGCTGATGATGCTAACTCTACTGTGCATTTTCGCTTCATTGAGAAGGCCCTCCCTTCACTTGTTCCAATGCTGCTAGAAACTCTATTGAAGCAGGAAGAAGATCAAGACCAAGATGATAATGTATGGAACATTTCTATGAGTGGTGGAACTTGCCTTGGGCTCATTGCTAGAACTGTTGGTGACGCGATTGTCCCACTTGTGATGCCATTTGTTGAGGCCAACATCACAAAGTCTGATTGGCATTGTCGAGAAGCAGCTACCTTTGCATTTGGTTCTATCCTTGAAGGCCCTTCTGTTGAAAAACTAACTCCACTGGTTCAATCTGGTCTTGATTTCTTATTGAACACAATGAATGATGCAAACAGCCAGGTAAAAGATACTACTGCATGGACACTTGGCAGAGTATTTGAGCTCTTGCATTCTCCAGGAAGTGCAAATTCAATTATAACTAATACAAACCTTCCTCGCATCATGGCTGTGTTGCTTGAGAGTAGTAAAGATGTTCCAAATGTTGCTGAGAAAGTATGTGGAGCTATTTATTTTCTTGCCCAAGGTTATGAAGATGCAGCGCCACTGTCTTCTGTGCTCACACCTTTTCTTCCTAGTGTCATTGCTGCTCTTCTTTCTGCTGCGGATCATGCTGATACAACCCATTTCAGGCTTCGTGCCTCTGCTTATGAAGCTCTGAATGAGATTGTGAGAGTCAGCAACATTCCTGAAACTTCAAGCCTTATAAGCCAGCTGCTGCAGGAGATTATGCGGAGATTGAACCTTACCTTTGATATCCAAATACTTTCTTCAGGTGACAAAGAAAAGCAAGGCGATCTGCAGGCTTTGCTGTGCGGTGTTCTACAGGTCATCATCCAGAAGCTAAGCAGCACAGAAGCAAAGTCCATAATTGTTCAGGCTGCTGACCATCTGATGCATCTCTTTCTGTGTGTCTTTGCTTGCCACAGTTCTACAGTACATGAAGAAGCAATGCTTGCAATTGGTGCTCTTGCGTATGCTACTGGTCCAGATTTTGTGAAATACATGCCTAACTTCTTCACATACCTCGAAGCTGGTCTTCAGAATTATGAAGAGTATCAAGTATGTTCCATCTCTGTAGGGGTAGTGGGTGATATTTGCCGGGCCTTGGAAGATAAAGTTTTACCCTTCTGTGATCGAATAATGACTGTTCTGCTCAAAGACCTCTCAAACTCTATGCTCAATCGTTCTGTGAAGCCTCCAATTTTTTCATGCTTTGGTGACATTGCTCTTGCTATTGGTGAGAATTTTGAGAAGTATCTGCCATATGCTATGCCAATGCTTCAAGGAGCTGCAGGACTCCTTGGCACTCTTGATCAGAGTGATGATGATATGGTTGATTATGGTAATCAGCTCAGACGAGGCATTTTTGAGGCGTATTCTGGTATTCTCCAGGGTATTAAGGGACCAAAAGCCCAGCTGATGATTCCTTATGGAACACATCTACTGCAGTTCACTGAAGCTGTCTTCAAAGATAGGAGCAGGTGCATTAAATTTACATTGCAATTTTTGTTCTATTGTTCATTGTCAACTCTTTCTTATAGTTATATGCGTACCTATGTGTCATCAGGGATGAGATTGTGACAAAGGCTGCAGTTGCTGTCCTCGGTGATCTTGCGGATACACTTGGCCCAAGCTCAAACGATCTGTTCAAGAGCAACCTCTTCCACATTGAGTTCTTGAGGGAGTGCCTGGACTCCGATGATGAAGTTAGCGAGACAGCGGCATGGGCTCAGGGAATGATAAACCAGGCAATGGCTTAATAGACAATTTTATTGTCTATTGCGAGAGGTTTCTTTTATGGCTGTGCCAAGTCCATTTGCCACAGGTGAATGGAAGGATACCCATATATATGTAGTGTCAGTCTAGGATCCTTTAGGCATTTGTGTTATTGTCGTCTGTCAAGCCGAGGTGCGTCACGTAACAGGTGGATTTCTGGATGTGAACGTCTTGAACAGAACATGTTTATTTGTGTTATTTATTGGTATTTTAAAGTGCTTTTATTCTGCATTGTTTTGCATGTGGCAAGGTATAAGGGCAGCTGAACTTGTTCAAATCTTGTGGCAAGGTATTAGGTTGCGATGCATTTTGTTTGATTGATCCAGTCAGCGTATGCGTCATTGCTCTGTTATGCTGAATTTTGTTGCTGGATTCTCACTTTAAACTGTAGATAGGATTCCACACCATAATTTTGTTTCGTGGAATTCTTCTTAGGGTCCATTTCGATTTCTGGAATTGGGTTGAATTGAAATTGATTCTAGACCTTGTGCTGTTAGGAATCAATCGTCGATTCTGCTCATTTCCTGATCTCCGATTTGATGGCATGCTCCAATTCCGACCCAAAACGTTAGAATCCATCCTCACAGGCCACAGCCACTATCTGCCCCCGTCTCGCCGCCAATGCTTGAGGGAACCACACACCCCTGATCCCCTAGTGCCGCCACCGCTGGAGGGATCCACGCACCGACGCCGTTCCCCGCAGTGCCGCCACCGCTGAAGTGATCTACGCGCTGCCGTCCTCTACCCGTCGCGCAACCTGCTGGCGCCACCTTTCTTCATGTTGGAGGTTATCGAGGCGTTGGCGAAGAGCACAGCTGCCTCGGATAGGAGCTGGTTCCTATCGACGTCGATGGCCAGTACGAGCCAGTGGAGGAGCACATCGCCGCAGCCTTCCGCCGGGTTCGCAGCCTCGGGAACCTGCTGAGGCAGATGTGCAGCAGCTCGCAATGGTGGGGTTTCGAGTCCTTTAGTGAGTCGGGGATCGATTGAACAAGAGGGATCGACCGAATTTGAATCTGTAGAGATGAGATGAAATGGTGTACATAGCTTCCGTAATTGGGAATCCAGGTCCGTTCAGGCAGTTTATTTCTTCTCCTACCCTGCAGCATGCAAAATTTTCTCATCCAGGGACATGTAGAGAGAGATCAGTATGGAGAGGATCGAGCAAGTTTGTTCTGTTCATCTGATGCTTTCTCTCTCAGCCTGCTCTTTGTATTCAGTTATTTGAATTCTTTTGTTCTGGAGACTGTAAGATTCTGTTTCCTGTCCATGTTTTATATTCCTTGATCTGTTGTTCTTTAGATGAGTCCAGTTTATGGTTCAAAAAATGGTGCTGTAGTTTTGATGTATATTGTTAATTTGGATTCCGACGTGTTTCAACATGATTTGATAATGCATTGATTCGCGTTCCATTCTTTTTTTTGAGCAATCGTGTTTCGTTATAACGGATTGATTCATGTTTCATTTTGTAATGGTAACTGTTCTTCTCACCATTCAATTTGATTTTGATTTCAATACAATAGCTGGTAATACATCTAGACGAACCACAACAATATCAGATTTTGGAATCTGTCACGTTTTGTAATGGTAGTGGCTTTTAATAGTTAATCAAAGCGGTATGTTAATTCTGTACAGATTGATCCAAACAGCAGTTTGATTTTGATTCCAAGAATTTGATTCTAAGGACAACAAAACAGTAAAAATGCAATGGAATTTGATTCCAGCTAATTCAATTATATTGAATTCAATTTCTTAGAATTTGATTCATGGAAATTGATCCAATTCAGGGGATCCAAACCTAAACTAAAAAGATTCCTGCAATGTCTAGTGGCCAGTTCTTCAGGGACAGATTGATCTCTTAAATTTAGAACAAGAGAAGATTTGGATCAACATCCTTCGGAACTTTCCCTCAGTTGGCGTCTGTGGAGATGATCTCCAGCTCTGCCCACCACAGCGGTGACACCTTGGGAGTGGCAGCGTCTGGCGGCATGGCAGTGATCTCCCTCAACTGCCTCGTGACCTCCGGCATGGTCAGCCTTCGCCTCGGTTCCTGGTCGGTGCAGCCCCTACTGACGCCATGGAGCCTTTCAGCGGTCGTCGCATGGAAGGACCTCCTCAGGCTGGGGTCCATGACGTCTCTGAGCCAGCCTGCTCTGAGCTGCCGCTCCCCTCTGAGGTAGCTCGCCGCCCAGGCTTCCAGCAGGCCTCCCTGCGATGTCGTAAACCAGCCGGTCATGATCTCCAGCAGCACCATGCGTAGCTGTACACGACGCTCTCCTTGTCCGATAGCACGGGGGACAGGCTCGCGATCGCCGCCAGCTCGTCCCGAGGCTCGTCGCAGAAGAATACATCGGAGATCTTTGCAGCGAAGTCATCCGTGAGTTAGATCGTCGAGTTGTCCAGCGTCCGGACGATCTCCGGCGGGCTCAGCTGGTGCATGTGGTCCAGGCAGTAGGCCACGCCGAAGGCCACACCGAGGCGCGTTAGCCAGTCCAGGTGACCGTCTTCTCTGACTGCAGACACCGTCAGTGTCAATAATCTGAATCTACTCCTAGATTACTACGGAGTAGTTGTTTTCATGCACATATGATACTATATGATTGTGAAATTTTTACTTCATTACCGTGGAGATGCTTATAGAGTGTGTTGGGATCATACACCCGAGTACCTACAGCTCCAGGATTAATACGAAAGCCCAGCAAAAAATCACGACCCATGAGCTCAAAATACAACTCACGAAAGGCTTCATCGCACCAAGATCCGAAGAATTAGCCCGACTCCCTTAGGGTCGGAGTCACCCGAAGAGTTGGCCCCACCGTCCAAGGGTCGAGGCTGACTGATGATGGGACCTGTCCAAAAAAGATGGTCGGAAACCGCTTTACGTGTCCGACCTCAGGGTCGGCCACTGCTTAAACGACTAACTCTTGACAAGCGCAGAGATTCCTGACGACGTGCAGTAGGAGGCAAAGCAGCCCCGCAGGAGATAAAGCAGTTTCAATGGGCGGTAAAGCAAACAGTAAAACAACCTTTGTCCCTCAACGCTGGACAGAGAACAATTGAAGTACATTGACAAGCTGCTCCAACGTCAGAAGACGCCAAAGAATCAACTTCTCAGAAGACCGTGGTCTCACCCGTTAAGGGGCTGCCCAGTTTTATAGACACCAAGCCTTGTAACCCCGGTTTGACACCATATAAAGCAAGCACCGGGAGCCTTGGATGACAAGTTCAAGTTTTAGGTTCAGATAGTTCAAGTCATCACATACACTGATGAGGACATCCCTTCATTGGATACACACAACTCTCCTCGACCTACTATAGTTCGTGCACAACAATTGAATTTAGAGGTGAGCTCATTCCCAAACACATGTCTTCCTTTCTTTGAAAAAAGATGGCTATCTAATGATTGTATCATGATTATAAACATCGGAGAGGATCAAAAACACATGTCTTCCTTTCTTTGAAAAAAGATGGCTATCTAATGATTGTATCACGATTATAAACATCGGAGAGGATCAAGGGAAGCATGGAGAAGGACTTAGAGATACTCAAGACCAGCAAAACATGTTTGACTCTGGAGGAGATTCAATCTAACTCAGACCTCCAGAGTCTAGTTGCCCCCGAGTTTTAGAAGCAGTCCGCACTAAAAGGGACGTCCAGGCCGCATACGGGATCCATTTTGGACGTTCTAGATCTGGATGGAAAGCTAATAAGATAACCTTTCTAACGGCACCAGTCTCATCTTCAAACTTGACCGAAGCAGCGGGAATCGTTAAAACAAGATGACATCCTGAAACTGCCCTGGTGCCGCGAGACTATCTTTTGGTCTTTAGGCTATGTATCTTTTTTAAGCTCATTAGTATTAGGGTTTGCCCCTAAGGACACCCAAAACTCTATATAATCAGTATCTACCGTCATTAGGATTAGGTTTTTGCTTAGTTTCATTTGTTATCAAACTGTTTCGGCGTTTGGTTTCTTGGATTCCAACTTCTTGAGTTTAATTTATATTTCGCAATTGAGTTGCATTCTTTGTTCTTGCTTGTGTTCTCTAATTCACAGGCTGGGATCAACCTTCTTGGTGAGGTCAGTCATGTGTGCACGGTTGATAACTGGAGAAGTGGTGCTGCAATTGCGGGGTTCAAATCGTGTTGATTTGATGCCGGATCGATTGTGTGTCGCATCTTTACCAAATTGAGAGTTATCACAACCTAACGGAAGATCGGGAACCACACACACATCACACACACCCCATATACGCGCGCTAGGGTTCTTGCTAGAGTGAGAACTCTGCCACCATTATAACCCTGTTTCGAGCTTATACGATCCACTCTCTCCCTAGATGTAGGGTGTTACACCTCTGTGGTGGTCCGAACCAGGTTAAACCTTGAGTCTTGTAAACTAGGCCATCTCAGCAAGAAGAGCGCACTGACTCCCTCTCTAAATATGTAAATTCTACTATGCCGGTGGTCAGAACACTGACAGTTAGCGCGCTGGGAAGGGGGTTTTTCGTGATGCGTTTTCGCTTTATTTTTTTATTGATGGCTTCGATCTTCGCTCTGGTGGGAGAGACTTCCAACTCTCACCTTCATTTTGGGAGCTTCATGGTCGCCGTTGCTTGAGACGGTCGGTCGTTCTTCACCGCTGGCCAGGCCTTCCGCTTTAGGAGCCCGAATGTTGTCGCCGACCAGGGTGACGAGCTTCGTCTTCAGGCCTCGCGCAAGAAGGGCGTGGTCCACCATCATCGAGCTCATGCGGTGTTGGATCATGAACCGGCGCGGGAGTGCTTCATGCTGCAGGCTCCCAAGATCGGAGAGGAAACACCTCTCGACAAGACGCCAAACGACGACACTTCTCCACGACATCAAGCGATCTCCATCATCGAGCAGGCCCTGTGGCGCAAAGCCGTTGCAGCGGGGGCCGACAACTCTGGCGAGGATGCTGCTGCGACGAGTGGTGACGCCCGAGCCTGTGCGCGTACTGTGCACCAGCAGATTATGGATGGCGACACACCTCTCTTTGACAACCGGATTGAAAATCTGGCGGCAGCGGCCTACGTTCTCGACGAAGCCTCACGCCCGACAACCCCAAGCTCAAAGAGACCCTCGATCGCCTATCCGTCTACCTCCATGGCACGCTCCAACTGCAAGAACCATCGCTCCGGCCACAACAGTCTGAGGTCCGCAGCTGCCAATGGTGGCGCGCCGAGCAACACAGCTCGGCCCGCGGTAGCCACGGCAGACGAACCAAGGCGTGAGGCCCTCCACCATCGGCTCCATCCATTCGCCAATGCATCGGGCAGAACTGCGATGCGCGCCACATCACCGACGCCAGAAGGCAAGCCAGGAGCGACCGCTACGCTGAGTCCCGACGGGAACGAACTCCTGACTACCGCGATTGACGGCACAACTACGACACCCACGGAGCAGTAAGAGGCCGAAGAAGAGCAAGGAGCACGACCACGAGTTCGTGGGCATCACCGAACGACAGCCCTGACCTCAAGCAAAGAAGCCGGAAGACCACAACAACCACTTCGAGAAGCTCCTCGACAAGCCCTGCCCAAATCATTCCATCCCCGTCAAGTATTCGCTCAGGGACTGTCACATGATGAAGCAATTCTTCAGAGTTAACTTCCGTCCTGACTCTCGTCAACCTCAACGTCCCGACCCTCCTGCGAAGGACGTCGAGGGCGACACTGACACAGCCTTCTCCGAGTCAGAGGACTGCTTTACGATCTTCGGTGGACCGGAGGACTGCCATCAGAAGCTGATCTGGCACGAATTCAACATCACTGACCCTGCTGTCCCTACCTACCTCAAGTGGTCGGAGGCTCCCATACCCCGACCACGTGCCTCAGCCAGAGCGCCTTCCTCTCATGATCGACCCGATCATCGGCACCACGCGCCTCACCAAGGTCTTCATAAATAGCGGCAGCACCCTTAACATCCTCTACATTGACACTTTCAAGGCCATGAAGTTCTCGAGGTCGGACATCCACCCGAGTCACGCTCCTTTGCATGGAGTGATCCCTGGGGATCATGCAATACCCCTGGGCCAGATCACCCTCGGTTACCTTCGACGACTGCAACAACTTCAAGATCAAGAAGCTCACCTTCGAGGTGGCCGACTTTGTTGGCACGTACCATGCCATCCTCGGTTGGCTCTGTTATGCCAAGTTCATGGCCGCCCCAAACCATGTCTACCTCAAGCTGAAGATGCCGGGGCCCAAAGGCGTCATCACCGTGGTGTCTCGCTTCAAGCATGCGCTCGGCTGTGAGCAAGAAAGCTTTGAGCTGGCCATCGCCCTTTTGGGGTCGATCGAGCTCGAAGAGATCCGCAAGACCAAGGGGTCGGCTCCGACCCTCAACTCCAAGTCTTCAACCTCTACGTCCTTTGAACCAGCCAACGACTTCTAGGAGATCATCCTCGACCCTTTCGATCTGATCAAGAAGGCTAGGGTCAGGACGACGCTCTCTGACAAATAGGAAAGCATGCTCGTTGACTTCCTCATCTAGAATCGAGATGTTATCGCCTGGGCACCCTCTGATATGCTGGGCATCTCGAAGGAGGTCACCGAGCACTCCCTCAACATCATTTTCAGTCCCGACCGATGAAGCAATGACTTCAGCATTTTGAGGACGAGAAGCATCGGACAATCGGAGAAGAAATCACTAAGCTGCTGGATGCCAAGTTCATCAAAGATGTCTACCACCACGAGTGGTTAGCGAACCCTATAATGGTCAAGAAAAAGAATAAAAAATAAAGGATGTGTGTTGACTATACTGGTCTCAGCAATGCGTGCCCGAAGGATCCGTTCCTTTTGTCGCGAATAGAATATGTGGTTGACTCGACAGCCGGCTATGAGACCCTTAGTTTTCTCGATGCATACTTCGAGTACCATCAGATCTCTATGCATGGTTTTGATCAGTTGGCCACGTCTTTCATCACGTCGTTAGGCACCTTTTGCTACATTGCCATGCCATTCGGGCTCAAGAATACCGGTGCTATGTACCAGCACTGCTTGCAGAAGTGTTTTCACGACTAGCTGGGTCAAAATCTGGAGGTCTACATCGACGACATCGTCATCAAGTCCAGGGAAGCCGCCGACCTCATCGGAGACCTGTAGGAGACAGTTGCCAACCTTCGACGATACCGCGTCAAGCTCAACCGCAAGAAGTGCATTTTCAGCGTCCCTTTCGGCAAGCTACCCGACTACATCATCTCCGAGCGTGGCATTGAAGCTAACCCCGAGAGGATCATCGCCATTCAAAACCTCGGGCCCATCATCAACGTCAAAGGGGTCCAGAAGCTCATCGGGTGCCTAGCGGCACTCAGCCGTTTCATTTCCAGGCTCGACGAGAAGGCCATGCCATTCTACCGACTCCTGCGCAAGTCCGATCACTTCACCTGGACAGTCGAGGCCCAGGAGGCGTTCGAGCAACTCAAGACCTGCTATCGATGCCACCGATTCTGACTTCGTCGACCCCTGGTGAGCCGCTACTCCTCTACATCTCTGCAACATGGAAGGTTGTCAGCACTGCCCTCGTCGTCGAGTGTTTGGAGGAGGGTCGGGCCCTGAAGGTCCAACGACCCATCTACTTCATCAGCGAGGTGCTTGCCGACGCCAAGACTCGGTACACTCAGGTAGAGAAGCTGCTCTACACCATCCTCATCACCAGCCGCAAGCTACGTCACTACTTCGACAGCCACTCCGTCTGGGTGGTGACAAGTTTCTCACTTGGGAAGATCATCAATGGTAAGGACATGGTCGGATGGATCACCTCGTGGGCAATGGAGCTCAAGGGCCACGACATCACCTACATACCTCATCAAGCCATCAAGTCCCAGACTCTCACCAATTTCGTCGCCGAGTAGACGGAGGCTCAAGAACCGTCTAACCCCGCCGACCTCGAGCACTGGGCAATGTTCTTCGACGGCTCCTGCATGTTGAGGGGCTCAGGGGCTGGCATCGTCCTCATCTCTCCCAGGGCGACAAATTTTGGTATGTGCTGCAGATCCATTTCCGCACCTCCAACAATGTTGCCGAGTACGAAGCCCTACTCCATGGCCTCTGAATGGCCATCACCCTCGGCGTGCGGCGGCTCTTCATCAAGGGCGAATCCGAGCTCATCGTCAACCAAGTCATGAAGGTGTCAAGTTGCCGAGACCCGAAGATGGAGGCCAACTGCCAAGAAGTTCGCAAGCTCGAAAACAAGTTAGATGGGATCGAGGATCGAGCTCCACCACGTTCTGCGCCGCGACAACGAGGCTGCCGACGCACTCGCCTAGATGGCCTTAGGGTGGGACCTGGTTCTTGATGACGTCTTCCTCAAAAATCTCTCCAAGCTGACCATCGTGCTCAAAAACACTGTCGCCGACCCAAAGGCTGAAGCTACAGTCGGCAAGCAAACCTCGACCAAAGAGCCAGAAGTTATGGCCATCGTCCTCGACTTGTCCCAGGATATCTCCTGGCGGACACTAATGAAGCAACAGGTCTCGCGCCGAGCCAAAGCCTATGTCTTCGCCGACAATGAGCTCTGCAAGAGAAGCCCCAGTGGTATCCTTCAACGCTGCATATCTCTGGCGGAGGGTCGACATCTACTCAACGACATCCACTCGGGCATTTGCGGTCATCATGCTGCCTCGAAGACCCTAGTCGGGAAAGTTTTCTGCCAAGGGTTTTACTGGCCCACAGCGGTCTTCAACGCCGAGCAGCTCGTCCGCTCCTACAAGGGTTGTCAGTTCTACGCCTGACAGACGCACTTGCCGGCCCAAGGGCTCTAGACGATCTCGATCACATGGCCGTTCGCGGTCTGGGGGCTCGACATCCTCGGGCCTTTCTGAAAAGTGCCTGGGGGCTTCGCTCACCTCTTCGTCACCGTCAACAAATTCACCAAGTGGATTGAGGCTAAACTGGTGCCCTGCATTAGTGCCGACGGAGTGGTCAAATTGTTCCACAACATCATATGCTGATTCGGGGTCCCGAACTCCATCATCACCGACAACGGCCCGCAGTTTGCCGGCCGGCAATTCCATGAATTCTGTGAGGAGTACCACATCTGACTTGACTTCGCCTCCATGGCTCACCCGAGGACCAACGGTCAGGTCGAGTGCGCTAATTGGATGGTGCTTTAGGGCCTCAAGCCCTGATTCTACGACTACGTCAAGCAAGCGACCAGACGATGGGTTCAGGAACTCCCATCTGTGTTGTGAGGTTTGCGAACGACTCCCAACAGAACTACGGGGTTTACCCCCTTCTTCATGACATTCAGAGTAGAAGCTGTGCTGCCGACCGACCTTAACTACGACTCCCTAAGGGTCCGAGCCTACGGCGGGGAAAGGTCAGAGATGGTGCGGCAGGACACCCTGGATCAGCTAGCGAAGCACGCGACGTTGCCATCCTACGTTGGCCAAGTACCAGCAAGCTCTACGACGACTGCACGCTTGACGCATAAAGGGTCGGGCCTTCAGTGTAGAAGATCTTGTACTCAAAAGAATCCAGACCAAGGCCAGCCAGCACAAGTTATCGCCCCCTGGGAAGGGCCGTATGGTGTCAAGCGAGTTCTAAGGCCCGATGCCTACAAGTTGGCGACCGATAGCGGTAAGGATCTAGCCAGTGACTAGAACATCGAGCAGTTGCGTCGATTCTATGCATAATAAAATCAGCCATGTTTTTTGTGCATCCCTCGTTTCTTCTTATTGTTTTGGACAGCGAAGCGCAGCCGACTGGCCGCCCTCCGTCACCTGGGGGCTAGTCTCAGTGTCCCCTACTTGGGGGTCGAAGCGTCCGACCCCTCTGTTTCTCGTTCTCAGGCTCGGTGCCTCATATTTTCACTCTAAGGCTCCGTGCCTCTATTTGTTTTCTCGGGGTCCGACCCCCCGACCCGCGCCGAGGTCGCGGGTGACCCTCGGACATGCTAAGTAAATTACGAGCGCTATCATTTAAGACTTCCTCACGACTAATGATCGATGACCCGGAGTTGGTGACTCTCTACGGCTGTATCGAGCTCGACACTCGACCTTACAAGCTATACCCGACCTAGTCGCTTGGTCAAGGCCCAATGCATTTCGAAAAACATAATGGGCAAAGTGCTTACACAAGTAGAAAAGAGGGTTGGAAACTTCATAATCTACAATGCCAAGTGTAGAGTTCTTATTTACAGGCAAAATACACTACAAGAAAAAAAAAATCCTAAGTCTACGAGCCTTGGGGTGGCTGCGGAGGGTCTTGAGGCCGTGCCGGCATCGACCCGAACCGCGCCTGCACGAAGTCCCCCGACTGGAAGCCGGAGCAGAGCTCCCTCGCCTGAGACCGCACGTCGGCTGTCAATTGCGCGATCTCCATGTCTGAGGTGAACCCCTCAGAGATGCGCGCAAGATGGATCGCTGGATAGTGCGATATGGTCTGCGCCAAGGCAAGCGAACTCCTGTCTTCCAAGGCGCCGACCAGCACGGAGGCGATGAGCTCGAGCAGATACATCAGCACGTGCTCGGCGTACTTTGCCGAGACGTCGGCCTCGTGCACCCTGATGAAGATTCGCCGAAGCATGAGTCGGACGGCTGACCTCAAGCTCTGGAAGTCACGAGTCGCAGCTGCAACACAACAACGATAAGCAGCCGACCCCACATCGACACTTCATTTAACAGGTATTCGAAAGGTAAGTACTATTGCGTTCCTCGCTTATGACGCCGACCGCAGTCAGCACGTCCTCCAGCTCCTCGCCGGAGGTCCGGTGCAACTACGCCAGCTACGCGGTGAGCTTGGCGGCCTCACTCTCCACCACCGCACGCGTTGCCTCGGCGGCGACCCGAAGGCTGGCAGCGCGCTCGCTGTCCTCCTCAGTCACCTTGAGCTCGGACAAGGCCCTCTGCCGGCCCACCTCGGCAGAGAGTTGCTGATCCACGTCAGCCTTCACCTCTGCGTCTGCACGGTCCACCCGCTGTTGGAGTTCTGAACAAGGCCACCACCCTCAGTTCCTAACCCACAAAGAGCGATGGGTCGAAAAGCAGGGTTTAGGAAGGTAAGGCAACTTACGGGCGACGGTGTGCATGGCGGAGGCGAGTTCGGTGGAGAATTTGCTCCTTTCCGCCCGAGCCGCATGAGCCTCCTCCCGCGCGGCCTTGATCTCCTGATGGAGATGAAGAGCATCCCTCTTCGAGGCATCCTGACCGGCGTGAGACTGGTCCAGCTCCAGGTGGAGGGCCTCGACCTCCGCCCTCGACCCCTGGTCGCTCGGGGGCTGACCTAGCGACCGAAAGAGGACCTCCTGCAAGAAACACAATTTAGTGTTGCAGATAACAAAGGTTCATACCGAAAAACTTCTTAGCAATGCCTGGGCATCATGCAGAATGGGATCCTCGAGGACATCCCTTCACTTGGCCACCTCGTCGAGCATCTTGCTCAACCCCGAACCGACAGAGTATATGATCTTTTGGACCCCGCGCACCTGGTCGTCATAGTGGTGCAGGGTTTGCGCCACCACCTCGCCTGTTGGGGGTCCACCACATCCGACCCTAGACGCCTAGAGGCCAAAATCCCAACAATCACGACCTCGATTTCCAACGTGGCGGCCACCTTCGTCGCCTCTCTGCTTTCCTCCGCCGGACCCTCGGTAGTGTCGGTTGGGGTCGCGTCCGACGGCTCCTTGATGGCGGGGGGCGTGCTCGGTGCCCTTGGCACCCCCTCGGTTGCGACGGTTAGGGTCGACACTTGATCACCTTCCCCGACCACCGTGATGTCACCCCTCTCGGCGCCTGTGGCCGAGGGAGGTACACGGCTTCTTCAGCGGCAGCCCCCTCCAGACCCCTGACATCAGTGCCCAAGGAAGGAGGCTGCAAAACTTCTTCAGTTGCCAGCGCGCTAGTCGGTAGACCTTGGGGCAGAGGAGGCTGCGAAACTTCTTCAGCCACCGGCACGCCGACCAGTGGACTCTGGGGCGGAGGATTTGGACACAGTGGGGCAATTGGAAGAGGTTACAAAACTTCTTCAGCCGCCGCCGCCGCCGAGGGGCTAGACCCTCCTCCGCCAACCGTCGGCATGCTCCCCGGCAGGGGAGCGGAAGCAACAGGGACCACTGTCAAAGCCCTATCAAAAACAAACGAGATTAGTCCACCACTTGTATAAATTTGTTTCAACAAATAAATCGCTATGGCAGGAACTTACGCTTTCAACCGACGAACCGGGAGAGGGACAACTAGGCCCGATGCCTGCTGACCAGCCCTCGGGGCGCGCGAAGTCACCGTCGCCACCACCATGACAGTGAGCAGTACCGGGTGGACGACATGGTCAGGAACAGTGACGATGCTCAGACCGCCGACCCTGGCCCTCTTCACCGGAGAGTCAGGGGCATCGGACTCGGTCTTTGACCCGCTGCCCAAAGCGGTGTCCGACTCCCTAGACGAGATCACATCTTCGCCCGACACCTGCGGCACCAAGACGGCCACCTCCTCCCGCGTCGGCTGAGGGGCCAGGCCGAGGACCTGTCGGGCCAGTCCGCCCGGTCTCGACCGGCCAGAGGGCCTCCTCAGCTTCTTCCAAGCGGTGCCCACATCGGCGCCCCCCACACCCCCTGCACCGACGCTGATGCTGGAGCCGGCGAAGAAGACACGCCCGCTTGCAATGACACCGACAACAACATATTCAACTTACACCTACAACTATGCTACGAAATCCAACAACAATGACCGCTCAAAAGAGCAACTCACCCTTGGAAGCGCAACCAATGGCGCCGGTCCGCTGGTGAATTCCCCGGGTGCGTAGCCTTCCAACATGTGCGTCACCCGAGTATCGACCTCAGCGCTCGGCATCTCCGTCCTGACCACCATGCGAGTGTTGTCTTCGGGGCCGGTGTACTCCCACATGAACTGATCACGACGTTGGAGCGGGAGGACACGACGCTGCACGAAGGTGGCGACCACCTTGACGACAGTCAACCCGGCGCTTCAAAGTGGCGTCAGTTGTAAGGATCAAGGACACTGAGAAGGGGGTTGAATCAGTGGACTTATAGGACTCAATTTGCTACAAATTTAAACTATGAGATTCAATCGAAACAAGGGCAACCTATGCAATTCTAGTAGGCCAAGACTCCTAACAATGCTAGGGATAAGTAAAGAAAACAAGCAAGCACTAGCACGATAGCCACCAAGAGTAATCACAAAGCAACATATCATCTCTACTCAACAACATGAAATGCGGAAAGTAAAGAGGGAGTCAAGAGAATGCTCAGTGATTTTTCCTGAGGTCTCAAAAGGTAGCCGCCTTCCCCTAATCCTTAATGAACCACTCCCATCAGAGTCTTGGTTCCTCCATTCCCAAAACGATGCTCACAAGGGTACGCTTCACTCTCGGAGTGAAGGCACCGGTGGCCCGACTGTCGCACACAATTCCCAAGCGCTAGAGCAAGCTGCCAAGGCTCAGGCCCTCACTCTTGGTGTCCCTTTCGAGCGGGGGACCTGAAACCCCTTACAAACTTGGCGTCGTCTTACACAATCTCCTCGAAAGCTCGAACACCGATTCCTAGCCTGTCTAGTCTACCAAGACCAAAAGTAATAGACAAAGATCACTTCTCTTAAGTCCCACAAGCTCTAAAAGTGTATGAGTGCTCCCTATCACTCTGCTACTATCACCAAAGATCTCCAATCTTGTCTTGTGCTCTCTGGATAGTGTCCCTTGGCCTCTCACAAGTTTGCTCCAGCAATTTAGACCTCAAGTACACGGCAAAACATCCCCCTCCATAGTTTAAATAGGCTCCAAGCTCAGAAATAACTGTTGGAAAGTGATGTCATAAAGCTGATTGCTTTTGCCAATCATCGGACTGTTCAGTGACTTGTCTTCTCGCAGACCTAGGAAACAACCTCTCTGGAATCCATTCCATGTGACGCCGGACTGTCTAGTGACTTTCTCTTTTGGACTTCTAGGGACACCTCTTCTAGACTTTAGCTTCTGGCTCACTGGACTGTCTGGTCATTGCACCACCGAAGTGTTCGGTGACTTCTTCACCTCGACTCCTGTAAGGAACCGTCCAAGTTGAGTTCCAATTAGTCGAATTAGCTCGCTGTCCATAAACAGAGTGCAAGCCTAAATTCCAACTAACGAGAAATCAACTCCGGTAGTCCTCCGATATGCTTCCCAAACAATGCCCAGGACATAAGCACATCGGTAAACAACATTGCATACTCAGAACAGATTATAAGAGTTATAAACTTCAGATTACAGACCAAGAGTTTAACGGGATAGATCTAAAATGTTTAAGAATGAGAGCTGCAAGGTTGCAGTTAGCTCTCAAACTTTCTACAAACATAATTAAACAAAGGGCTAGCTTTAGTTCAGGTTCTAGCAGGGGTAACGACGAGTACACAGCAGAACACATTTTGAAACCAAGCAAAAGAGTTGGTAATGCTCAGCCCACGAACATCACCAACACGAGCCATGACCGGACAGCAACTACTCATCCCCTTCGCCGGCATCGGCGGGGAAGAAGTAGCCAAAGACCAAGTCATTCTCACCTGCAAAACTTCAAAAGCAAACGTGAGTACAAAGGTACTCAGCAAGACTTACTCGTGGGATAAACATCCGGACTCCAAAGATCATGAGTTAGGCAGTAGCAAGGAAAATCATGCAAAGGATACTCAAAATTTATTGTGGAAAGGCAGTAGTAAATACATATATTATAAGCATAAGCATAAAGTAAAGGACACATGGGCAACTACACACTAATATACCAACCATTCTACCCCTAAAGTGAAAACAGCAACAAGAGATGCGTCCATCAATACATCTCCTCCAATATAGCTCACAAATTTTCCCACAAGTGATTACACAGATGAAATTATTAACTACGATGACAATTGATAAGCACTAAGCTTGATCATGATCGAGATCACGGCAATTCGAATCGATTATACACCCTGCAGGGGGGTTCAACTGTACCCACACGACTTGAGGACCATCCGGCTCATGCAACCCGCTAAAGTTACACAAGAGGGCACTCATGTCAACCTTTCTCTCATCCATTCCCGAACGGTTGGACAATCGACATGCCAGGGAGGACCGGTCCCATGTCTCGTGGGAGCCCAGCGGTCACTCGTGCATGTCAGTCAAGACATGCCGTCATCGCCCAAACGCCGGTATGCAAATGAGATATTCGGCTTGTCTTACCATTATATTCGACATGTGGTATGAACGGAAAGTGCTTAGGCCAACAACTAACAACGGCCGGTCCTTAATCGACCAAATGGGGCTACACACCTATCTCCCTTTCGGTCCACAATTTAACTTTTTTCAGGTTTTAAGCATCCACAACATTACCTCAAGACAAAAGGTTCCTATTCTCGCGAAAACGGTGGTGACCCTCCACCGAATCGACTTCTACCGGTCTAAGCATGGCTAAGCAAGACGCATCGCAAAAGAAAAACCTCCCACCCTGTCCAAAGACCTAAGATACAACAAGGAGTGGATAAACGACATGAACCAACTTAACCATACTTATCCTATTACCCGACAATGCAACAATAACACAATAGTTCATTTCGCCGATTAAGTAAAAACAGAGGTCAGTATGCATGATGCTTGCCTTCAGGAGGAGGAGTCTCTTCCACAAACCCAAGCTTAGAAACTTCAGCTTCCACAGCAACCCCGTCACTCTCCTGAGCGTCGTTCACTAAACAAAGGAAAAAAATAAAATACGCCTGTATGAAAATGCATGCCATGATGCAATGCATAATGCAAATGCAATGAAACTTTGCAGGGGCTTAGATACTGAAGTTATGAACATGTTGCAATTCAAAAGGTGTGGTTTGGAGTTGTATAACTCAAGTTATTATAGATTTACTGCTGCTCTGTCCAGGAACAAAGCGAATGGAATAAATTCTGAAATTGTTCTCTCAACAGATATTTGTGGATACATTATAGATAGGGGATTATTTAGTGGATGTGTATCATCAAAACATGATACTTTGAACAGGTCTAGAATCACGAAGTTGACTTTGAATTACTTAATAATTAATTTCACAGGTGGCTTAAATAGTGGAGTGATTAAATTGAAGGAATACATAAACATCTTATATGAGAGTAAAACTTTGCATGCCAGCTAGATGTACTCAATTAGGATTGTTAGCACAAGTTTCACAATTTAAAGATGCATACATTTACCATGGTGAAAAGATAAAAAAAAGGGAAAAAAAATGGACACAAGAGGTAAAAACACAATGCATGCTTATTAACAGAGAATTTATTTCATTTATCAATTTTAGGATGAGTTGACTTTTACAACAGCAAAAGAACCCAACAAAATTATTTCATAATTTTTGGGTCATTTAATCTTTCATATGACTTGAGAAAGAAATGAAAAGAGTTAGTATTAACATGCCACCGCTGAACTAGCAAGCTTCCTTGCTGCCCTCTCTCAGGCTGGGCAATGGGTTCCAAATCTTGGGATAGGATGGCAACACAGCAACAGATCGAAGGATGGTTAAAATGAAAATGAACACAGAGAGAGGATAAGTGTCATGCAGCCTCACCATAGCAGTGTCGAGCTCAACCCGGCAGCTCAGATCGGCAGCAAGGAACCCAGCTGAACAAGGAACAAATGACACACCGTCGAAGAACAAAGACCAGCAGACGGCAAGAGGGTGACGTCTAGCTAGAAATTCGTAGCTGCTGGCCTGAGGAAGAGGACCAGAATGATTCCAGAGGCTGCCTAGCCACCCTGCTGCAGCTCTGCTGCTTGCTTCCTGCTGTTCCTTCTTTCCTTCACGGAAAGAATGGAGAGGCCTCAATCTGTGTCCAACCAAGAGAGGGAGGATGAAAATAAGACATGGAACACCTAGAAGTGCTAGTGGAGAAGATTACTGCAGCGGTTTTGCAAGGAGAGCAGCATACCAGCAGCTCCAGGGAGCTCCAAGGGTGGAAATGGTGGTGGTGGCTGTGAGGGGATGGAAAGGGGGAGAAAAGCTCTGGCCTGGGAGGAAAATGGGAAGGAGTGAGAGCTGCACGCCTGGTTTCAGTGTCCAGGCTCAGGGGCTGCCGCCCAAGCTGTCCAATGGGGAGAAAGAGGTGAAAGAACAGGGACTGACAGGTGGGACTGGCAGGAATTTCGAAATTCTGGGAGTTTGAAACTGTGCACTGTTTTTCCTCTAGAAACCATCCTTCCCGGCCTTGAAAAATTATGAAACTTTTTGTGACGATGGGGCATGATGTTTTGAACAACTTTTGTTTTTGCACCAAGTTCTGAATCTGCACGGATTTTGAATTATAAATTATACAAAACGTTGACTTCTGAAATTTGACTGAACAGTTACGGGCATTAGGTGAGTTGTAAAAATTATGATAAATTCTCCAAAATTCTATTATATAGCCTAGTTAATTATTGTATTTTCTCATTTTCACACTTCTTTTATAAAAAGGTGAGTTTATGGAATGGGTTTATTTGGCATTTATTTTCTTAATTTAGTTGAATTCAGATTTGAATTGGGATTGCTCTAGAGATTGAACTTTGCCCTCAACATGCAGGTGCTGCACATTTTCAGTGTTTTACAAGTTGGGGTGTGACAACTCCAGACAGCACCTCTCTCTGGACTTCGCTCCTCAGAATTCACTGGACAGTCCGGTGAGCTCACTGGACTATCTGGTGACTGCTTCTGCAATTGAACTTGAGCTTCGATCTTCGTCTTGACTTCGACTTCGCTTCCTCTGCCATCTTTAGTGCTTTCTGAGGCAACAAAGAGCATTCATGCCCCCTAACACTTGTATGACAAGAGACGAATGACTTGACCCCTTTAATAGTATTGGCGGTCCGATGGAATCTCTAGGTAGTCCTTAGCCTTGGTCCTCTGAAGCCCAGAACTCCTCTTCTTAGGATCATCCTTTGTCATCCATCGAGGAAACCCATCATGTTGTAAAAATTTGCAGGTGGATCCTACAATCACCACTATTATTGATGGTGTTTATTTAATCACTAAAATCAGTTCATACCTTTTAGGGGACATCAACGATAATGAAGCTTACACTAGCTCCCACACCTGAGCGGCCGATGGCACGGAGCTCCACAATCGGCCGGAGCTCCACGAATCACGCACCATGGCGATCTCGTCACGGAACGCTGGCAGTCTAGGAGTGATGTTGTTGACGTAGAGCCGCTCCTCGCCCCAACCCTTTAGTGACTTCCTCAGGGGCACGCCGATGTACTCCTGTGTCTGCGTATTGCGAAGGCAGATCCTAGCGCCCCCGTAGCGCTGGCTGCCGACGTGGATGCCGAACGACTGCGCGACGTTGAAGAAGTACCTCCATCACTCAAAGTGTGGAGGGATGCCGAGGAAGGCTCACAGAGGGTGACGAAGACAGAGATGTGAAGAAGCCCATTCGGGTTGAGGTGGTGGAGGCCGACGCGATAGAGGGTGAGCAGCCCGCGGAAGAATCGGAGCCAAGCAGCCCAAGCCTGTGCTCATGGAATTGGGCAAAGTAGACGATCTCATTCGATGCGGGCGCAAGAGCCTGCTGGCCCCATACCGCCCTCCAACCGATGGTGTCCTCGGTGTGGTTCTCGAGGATGTCTTCGGAGGTGATGGAGGGCTTCCACTCTGCGGCCGTGGCGACAATGACGGCGATGAAGAAGAGGTGGAAGAGGCGAGAGGTTTGGGAGCAGGCAAGCTCCAAAACACGAAGACGGCGAGAGCACAAGGACGCGAGGAAAAAGAAGGCTCAAGCAGTGCAACGGACGGAGCGGATTTCGAAATCCACCCCCGCCCCACTTTAATACCTGAGGGAGGCGAATGGTTTTGCCTCCACGGCTCCTGAGGTATGATGTGACATGGCGCCGCACGGAGTTAATCCATGTCAGGATGGCCGCCCGAACCGATGGGCACCCACAATCTACGCACCCCGCCCACCGACAGGTGGGCCCAATGCAAAACTCTCATTGCCTCCACCGGTTGAGGTGACACTTGATGCCCAGCACATGCCTGCCAGCTCAGTTAATGCCCGCCAAGCGCTAGGTGTATGGGACACGCACGCATGAATCGACGCTGTTAGCTTCATGACCTTTGAAGTCTTCTAAAAGGTATGAGTTGATTTTGGTGATTGAGTGGACACCATAGGTAACAGTTGTGATTGTAGGTACCACCCCGCTAATTCTACATCAACATGGTGGGCTTCCTCGGTTGATAACAAGAACGAACCCTACAAGAGGAGTTTTCGTGCATCGGAGGACCAAGGCTAAGAACTAGCTAGAGAGTCCATAGGAACGTCGGTACTATTAAAGGGGGTAAAGTCATTTGTCTCCTGTCATACAAGTGTTAAAGGGTGTAAATGCTCTTTAGATCCTCAAAAAGCACTAAAGATGACAGAGGAAGCGAAGATGAAGACCGAAGATCAAATTCAGTCGAAGACGCAGTCACCGGACAGGTGAGGTCACCAGACAGTTTGGTGAACCAGGACTTCGGAGTCCAGAGAGAAGTGCTCTCTAGAGTTGCTGCAGAGAAGACACAGGACAGTCTAGTGTGGCACTCACCGGGCAGTCCGGTGAAGTCAAAGCTGAAATCCAGAGAAGATGTCTATGGGGATTCAAAAGTGAAAGGCACCGGACAGTCCGGTAAAGGTATGCACCGGATAGTCCGGTGTCCTATGGAATGGATTCCAGAGAGGGTGTTTCTTTGGCCGAGCAGGAAGAAGGGTTATCGAACAGTCCGATGGTCTAGTCATTGAACAGTTCGATGATTGCATAAAGTAGTCAGCTTTATGACATCACGTCCCAACGGTTGTTTCTGGGCTTGCAGCCTATTTAAACTTGAGGGGGATGTTTTCCAGTGTGCCTGCGGTAGAGAAGCTAGAGGAAACTTGTGAGAGGCCAAGTGACATCACCAAGAGAGCACATTGCAACATTGGAGATCTTTGGTGCTAGTAGAAGAGTGATAGGGAGCATTCATATACTTCTAGAGCTTGTAGGACTTAGAGAGCAGTGATCTTTGCCTATCACTCTTGGTGTGGACAGCCTAGACCAGCTAGGAGTCGGTGATCGAGCTTCCGACGAGATTGTAGAAGACATCGCCAAGTTTGTACGTGATTCTGGGACCCCCGCTCGAAAGGGGTCACCAAGAGGGAGCACCTGAGCCTTGAAGGCTTGCTCTAGCGCTTGAGTATTGTGTGCGATAGCCGGGCTGCCAGCGACTTCACTCCGAGAGTGAAGCGTACCCTTGTGAGCATCGTTTCGAGAACGACGAGTGGAACGAAGACTTCAACGGGAGTCGTTCAACGAGGATTTGGGGAAGGCGTCTACCTTTCGAGACCTCTAGAAAAAATCACTGAGCACTCTCTATCTCACTCTCTTTAGTTACCGCATTTACTTACCGTTGAGTAGTGTGACAGGTTGTTCTTTGATTCCTCTTGGTGGCTATCATGCTAGTGCTTGCTTGTTGTTATTCTCATTCCACTAGCATTGTTAGAGATCTTGGCCTACTAGACTTGCATAGGTTTGCTTCTCTTGCGATCGAGTCTAATAGTTTAAGTTTGTAGCGAAATTAGTGCTATAAATCTACCGATTCAACCCCCTTCTTGATGTCCTTGATTCTTACATGTGGTATCAGAGCCAAGTGCTCATTTTTGAGCTTCACCACCTTGAGTAAGGATGCCGAACGAGATGGAGACTTCACCCGTATTCGATGGGGACGATTGCTCGTACTGGAAGGCTCGCATGCAAGCCTACCTAGAGTCAATCGACGGGAAAGCGTGGCAAGTTACTAAGAATGCTACGAATGAGAATGAGAGACTTGATCCATTTTCATTAAATTCAATGCTAAGGCTAAGAATGCTATGTTTGAATTCATTTTTAAAAATGCCTTTTTTAGAATTAATGCATCATCTACCGCGCATGAAATATGGATGCAATTGCAAAACATTCATGAGGGCTCCTCCGAGGCCAAGGAAGAGCGTTACTATGTTTGTAAGAACAAATATGATTCCATCACCATGCTACCACATGAAAAAGCTAATGATGTTTATTCTCGCTTGCATGTAGTGGTGGAGGAGATCAACGCCTTGGGCCCCAAGAACAAAATTGATGATATTGAGATCATGAGGAAACTCTTGAGGATGTTGCCGTCAAGCTACAACTCCATCATCACATGTCTCTTTCAAGCCAACTTGGCTACTCTCTCCGTTGACGTTATGCTTGGCAAGCTCACGGCTTATAAGGAGTATATGTTGGGCACCTTCACTGACTCTCAATTGCCCAAGAATCTTGCCCTTCAAGTTGAATAAGAATCTCCAAATGGCAAGGACAAGAAGAAGAAGGTGGAGGAAGATGAGGATGAGAAAAGTGATAATGAGGACCTTGCGCTCTTCCAAGAGGAACTTCGGGTACTTCAACTGTGGTAAGAAATGCTATTTTGCTAAGGAGTGTCCCAAGCCCAAGAAGGAAAGCAAGAAGGAAATCTCTAGTGAGAGTGACGATGAAGAACACAAACCAAAGAGGAAGTTCAAGAAGAAGTTCTTTGTCAAAAAAGAGAGCAAGAGCAAGGAGAAGAAGAAGTCCTCGCACAAAGCTTACATTGTTGGTGAGTGGCTCACCGATGATGATGATTCGAACTCTTCATCTTCTAGTGAAGAAGAGCTCACGGGTATCGCTATGACAAGCTCCACCAGTGAGCTACCACCACCTCTACTTTGCTTGATGGTCCAAAGTTGTGAGGGCTTTGTAGATGAGGATGATGATCTTGAAGAAAAAGAGGAGGACTATGACGACAAAGATGATGGACCGAGCTACAATGATCTAATCCTTTTCCTTGAGATGGCCAACAAGACCATCATCAAGAAGACCAAGAAGATCGAGGTGGTGACCAAAGAGCATGAAGTGGCGGTATTCCGATTTTGAGAGCTTGAGGGGGAGCTCAAAGCACTCAAGCATTCTCATGATGTTCTACGTGAGTCTTATGAGGCTCTCAAAGAGAAGAACATGGAGCTAAATGAGAAGCATGAGGCATTGGTGCGCTCCCGTGAAGCTCTTGATTTTGACTCTCTTTTTAACTCTCCTAAATATTTTAATGAAGCTTCTACTTCTTGTGATCTAACCCTCTCTAAGGAGAGTACTACTCTTGAGCCATATATTTTGAAGGAATACACCAAGCTCAAGGAGAGAGAGGCCGTGATGGATGCATTCGAGCGGATGACTAGAGGATGGCAAATTCAAAAGGAAATCCTAAGCAAGAACCTCATCAACAACCACAATCATAAGGGCTTAGGATCATATCCTTCCTCTGTCAACATCATTGGCAACAAAGATGACATTCCAGAATGGATAGTCCCGCTCATGGTGGATGACTACTATTGTGAGAAGTGTTGCCTTGATGGTCACCGCTCAATGGATTGTCTCAAGGTGGGCGAGTCTAAGATTATGCCTAACGCTAACCTTTTCCATGAGGATGTGCACTATAAGCTTTTTAGGGACAAGGATGGAAAGGTGAAGGCCGAGCCGCTCGGACCGCCAAATGATAAGCAGACAATCAAGAAGATATGGGTCCGTAAGGTGATTGTGGACTGAGAGAGGAAGCCTAAACTCTCTTGGCTTCCCAAAAAGAAGTGAGGGGGCCTAGGTGGTGGACCGTGAAGCAAATTGAAGATTCTTAAAGTCCATCACATGTCGATCGAGATTCAACGCCAATCTACTCTTTAAGGAGGTTATTCTTGTACATAGTAGAGTAGATTTCTTTTCTTGTCTTGCATGGTAGTTAAGACTCTTCCGTAGACTAGATGTTTGCACTATCATGCATCATGTGTAAAAAGATAAAACAAAAGAAAAAAAAATTAGATCGGTGCCTAACCACCTTAAGATATCCATATGCATGGGGCAAGGGCTTGAGAAGGTGGTTTTGGCTATTTCAAGGCAAAGCAGCGAGCATATGGTGAATAAGCTTGAGATGGGTCAAACTTTGCACCGAATAGATTTCTTTATGCAATGTCTTTAATTTGCTTGCATCTACATGGCATGGTTTAAATTCTCTTGCATTCGCTAGCTTGTTTGCATGCATTGCATATAAGAACCACGGAGGAGGCCTGTTACTCTCTGGAGAAACTGACTACATTGTCCATATGGATTCACAAACTCGACAAAGAGTAACCAAAGCAATTGTTGAGCTTCATGCCCATTGAACTCTTGGCTTAACGGTCTCTAACATTCATTTACGTGGATCGTGAACTAGGGTTCATACATTTCCTTTTTAGAGCCTCCTTCTCGCTTTGGTTTTTATCGCTCGATCCTAATTGTGATTTGTGAAAATGCTAAACTCTTCGTGAGTTATCTATTTGCATAGGAGTGTTTAAGAGTTCCCTTTCTAGACAAGTGTGGTATTTATTTGGTTCTTTGGTGAGGACACTTGAAGTCTAGAAAGAATTCATTGGACCTGCAGTTTCAGACAGTCACCGGACATTCTGTCTTATTCACCGGATAGTCCAGTGATTGGAAGATGAAGCGGTTGCTTCTTTGGAATCGGAATTCTCTAACCACCAGACAGTCCGGACTTTCATAGTCACCGGACAATCTTCTGAGGACCGGACAGTCCAGTATTGGCGTTATCGGTGAGATCTCGGCAGTTGTTTTCTTTGCTTTCAATCCGGGCCATTGATTTCAGGATTAACTAGTAGCACGTGGGGATTCTTCATCATACTTTTCAAGCCCTCGTGCGCCCAGCCTCTGACAACGCCGTCACCGACCATCGCTGCCTCTGCCATTTGCTCTGTCGCAGCCGAGAGCCTCTGCCGCCACCGAGCCTCAGCACCGCCATCTCCTTGCCGCCTCGCCACGCCTGTGCCATCCTCACTGCAGAGCGCCTTCACCTTGCCTCTCGCATGCCCGTGCCAGTGCCCTAGCAGCGTCGCCGCTCTTGCTCCACCACCGCGCCGCACCATCACTTGGCTGCCACACCGACGAGCTCCACACCAGTGTGCGCCATCCTAGCTAGTTCTTACCTCGCCACGTGCATTTCTAGCCATCACCCACATTCCACAAAAACCCTTGTGGGGTTTTAGTTTAGAGGTGATCGGTCGTCTTTCCGGCAAGTTCTTTGGCGGATTCCGGCTCTATTCCCCGGGGTATTGTGTTCTATCACTTTCATTTCATCGGAAATGCCCCGTATGCCTTGATTGTTAATTAATTGCAAAAATTGGTATAAATTGCATAAAGGTCTCACCTTTTGTTGTCAATTGACGTGATTAGTTGACAAATTTCCGTACTTAGTGCCATATTGAGGTCATCTTACATATTTTGATATGGCATTGAGTCTCCTGTCGCTAGTGTCACAATTTGGATGCATTACTATTATATGAATTGTGGCATTAGTCTATCAATATCACCGTTTGCTTACTTGCTTTAATTGATCGGTGATATGTCCTTGATTCCACCTTGAGGACTTCATTTCGAGTTGCTCACCTTTTGTGCTTACAACCTATATTTTATTCCAACGGTGGATTAGGTCAGAGGACAGAGGCAGGGTTCAGTGGTTTCTGTGGCATTCTAGAAGTTCTTGGACAGGTTAAGAGCCAAGCTCTTAATCCTATCTTGTTGAGTTAGCTGGTCAGTGGTTCTAACAGTTGATCTTTCAGACAATTGACGGTATGGGCAGGCAGAGACCAACTTCTGAGAAGAAGGGGAAGGGCAAGGCAGTCGAGCAGGAGAAGAATAAGAAGAAGCAGAGGACAGGTGACCCTGAGTGAGACCGTGCCCTTGCAGCTGCAGACGTGGATGTGAATCCTAGGGGGAGCTGAGGAGGTCGACCCATCAGAGAGTGGCGACCACTCCTCATATAGCAGAAGTGCAGCCGCGGAGAGCTCCTGCCAATAGGTAGTCGAGAACCGTGGAGGGAGAGGCAGCCGAGTGGAGTTCACAACAGAGGACACAGAGGTGCCCTCATCAGAGGACTGGGGTGTGCGAGGAATGCACTGCCAGAATCGAGAGAGCTCGTTGGGCCATGGGCAGGATTGCTGAGGTTGGGGTTGATTTGCTGAAGTTGAAGGGCCCGGCCATCAAGGCCAAGAGGAGAGTTGATTTCACTACTTGGGTTCTCGTTGTCAGACATGCAGATGCTAGACAGTTTTGGACAGTTCTCCAACGGAGGATCTTTGAGGCCTACTGGAGGCAGCTTGCCACTAAGGGCAAGAGCTCAGTGTTTGCTGCACATCGCCACTATTCTATGGAGGCACTGAGCAGAGGAGCTGAGGTTGACATGGAGGAGCACATTGCTTATCTTTCAGGACTGTCAGACTTAGTCACCCAACAGTTGAGGTATAGTGAGGACGTGGTGCTTGAGTTTTACGCCTCACTGTGGATCTCGGATCTCCCCAGATCGCTCGTACTTCTGGTTCATGTATCGAGGGGAGCCACACAGATTCGAGAGGACTGATGTCATTGCAGCTTTGGAGTTTATTTCTTCAGAGACTCAGATCTACACTCTGGCCCATTCGAATTTCTCATCACCTCTCAGACCTTTTGGAGGGATGGAGCCGAGTGATTACAGGATGAGTGTTGCTTTCTCACCACCTCATGGGGAGCACTACTCAAGGCACCCTCTACGCTTGACACACAAGGCACGTGTATTGAGAGGGATGATTGGGAAGTCTATTGCGCCACGAGGTGGCTATCGAGAGCAAGTTATTATTCTACATCAGTGGCTGCTTTACTTTCTGCTGAGGCACGAGAACATTGACTTGACAGACTAGATGGAGGATGTGATCTATGAGGGGATTGGAGCACGACAGTTACCTTTTGCCCCCTACATTTGCCTGATGCTAAGGAGAGCTGGTGTGATGACTAAGGAGGAGTAGACAACATTGTCAGAGATTGCCACCTCCTTCAATCCAGCAGAGCCATCCGACTCCAGGGTTCTTCGAGTGTCAGCTTCACAGATCACCCCTGGAGGAGAGGAGACCACAGCCCCGGAGGAGGTTGAGATTGAGGATCTGGAGGGAGCACAGCCGAGATCTGGGAGCATTGAGGCTCCAGGTCAGGCCGAGACTCTGACCTCTTAGGCTACACTTGACCCTGCACTTGCTGTCAGGTTGGACGCTATTCAGGAGGCAGAGTAGAGGAGATACTGAGAGGAGCAGAATGAGCGGATACGCAAAGAGAGGTCCCAATTTGAGGAGAGGATCCGACTCCAGCGCCTCCAGATTAAGGAGTGGCTTCGGATGGAGAGAGAGCTTGCAAAAGAGAGGAGACGACAGGACAGAGAGTTCTATGAGAGGTCGCAGCGCTCTCAGTTGGAGATGGCAGCGGCCATATCTTATATGTCTGTCGGCTTCGGAGCTATAGCGTCATATCTCCAGGGATCGGTATGCCACCTCTTCCGACGTTTCCGACGACCATGATTCCTGGTCCCCTACCTTCACAGCTCCAGCCTACAGCACCTTAGCCTCAGCATTCTTTAGTGCCAGTTTTCACATCTGAGTTACAGAGCTAGAGTCAGCAGCAAGAGCAGCAGTCCACATTTTCTACACTGCTCTCAACCCCGCTTTCACCGTACGTACCTTTTGGGGTAGCCAGCACAGCCATGACTACTAGAGGAGTTAGTGTTCCTATCACTTCTTCTTAGTTCTCCCCAGTTTCCTCGTATTCCATGTCGGTTCCATTTGCTTCAGCTGAGCCGAGAGTGTCAGTACCAACATTGGAGTCAGAGACAGCAGTTGGTAGTTCTCTTGCTTCGAGGGTTCTATAATTCGAGGCTACTACGGCTGAGTCAATTTTGACAGAGCCACCGCCGGAGGCTTCAGAGAGGGAGCCAGTAGCCACCACAGCCGAGCAGCCTAGTGTTTCAAATGCAGCTATCCTGGTTGAGGTCAGATATTCAGCAGAGGAGGCAGCTCAGGCCCTTGCCAGTGTAGAGCAGTCAGCTACAGTTGATGGCAAGGAGCCCTCCCCGACGTGTTCCTCAGTCTTGAGTGCATTTGATGATGTTGAGCAACCAGGAGAGGATCAGTCAGCAGCAGCAGCTCAGCCAGTAGAGGAGCAGCCTCTGACCGTCACTGCACCCACTTCTTCAGCCGCGCAGGATTACATCTTCAACAGGAGTTGGATGAGAGACATGAGGTGTATCGCCTTGAGGGCTAGCTGTGGATGGGTAGCTAGGGCGTTGATTCTTGTTTGATGGATTTCTTGGCTCTTTTGTGACAATTTGATGAGCTTGTTTTCTATTCAATTCCTTTAGTTCCTTGGAATGCACATGGTTTTGGACTAACCACGTGGATTCATTTTGTATGGCTCCTAGTGCTTTATCTATTTTGTAGGTTCCTTTGTGCATGTGCACTCCCGATTCATACTCTATCGTGCTCTTTCTCTGTCTATCCTGTGTTCTCCCTCTCTATATGCTTCCTCGATGTCATCTTTTTGATGATTAGATGACAAAGGGGGAGAGAGAGAGAACCAAACAGGGGAGAACGATGCTTCCAACCCATGACAAAGGAGGAGAACTCTTGTAAAATTTTTCTGAGGAGTGATCAAGGTAAGGGGGTAAATGTTCTTTCAAGATGCGTTTTATTCTCTATCTTCTTTCATCTCGTTTAAGCTGTTTGTAAGTACTATGGTTGTTATTAATCACCAAAAAGGGGGAGATTGTTAGCTTCATGACCTTTGAAGTCCTCTAAAAGTTATGAATTAATTTTGGTGATTGAGTGGACACTATAGGTAACAGTTGTGATTGTAGGTACCACCCCGCTAATTTTACATCAACATGGTGGGCTTTCTTGGTGGATGACAAGGACGAACCCTAGAATAGGAGTTTTCGAACGTCGAAGGACCAAGGCTAAGGACTAGCTAGAGAGTCCATAGGAATGCCGATACTATTAAGGGGGTAACGTCATTTGTCTTCGGTCATACAAGTGTTAGAGGGTGTAAATGCTCTTTAGATCCTCAGAAAACACTAAAGATGGCAGAGAAAGCAAACCCGAAGACCGTAGATCATATTTAGTCGAAGACGCAGTCACCGAACAATCCGGTGAGGTCACCGGACAGTCCGGTGAGTCAGGACTTTGGAGTCCTAAGAGGGGTGCTCTCTGGAGTTGCTGCAGAGAAGACATCAGACAGTCCGGTGTGGCAGTCACCGGGCAGTCCGGTGAGGTCGAAGCTGAAGTCCAGAGAAGATGTCTCTGGGGATCCAACAGTGAAAGTCATCTGAAAGTCCGGTGTCCTATGGAATGGATTCCAGAGAGGGTGTTTCCCTGGCCGAAGAGGAAGAAGGGTCATCGGAAAGTTCGGTGATCCAGTCACCAAACAGTCTGGTGGCTGCATAAAGCAGTTAGCTTTATGACATCACATCCCAACAGTTGTTTCTGAGCTTGGAGCCTATTTAAACCGTGAGGGGGATGTTTTCCTGTGTGCCTGCAGTCGGAGAAGCTAGAGGAAACTTGTGAGGGGCCAAGTGACACAACCAAGAGAGCACATTACAATATTGGAGATCTTTGGTGCTAGTAGGAGAGTGATAGGGAGCATTTATACACTTCTAGAGCTTGTAGGGCTTGAGAGAAGTGATCTTTGCCTATTACTCTTGGTGTGGGCAGCCTAGACCGGCTAGGAGTCAGTGATCGAGCTTCTGAAGAGATTGTGGAAGACATCGCTAAGTTTGTATGCGGTTCTGGGTCCCCCGCTCGAAAGAGACACCAAGAGGGAGCGCCCGAGTTTTGGAGGCTTGCTCTAGTGCTTGGGTATTGTGTGCGACAGCCGGACCACCAGTGACTTCACTCCGAGAGTGAAGCGTACCCTTGTGAGCATCGTTCCGAGAATGACAGAAGGAACCAAGACTCTGACGGGAGTGATTCAATGAGGATTAGGGGAAGACACCTACCTTCTGAAACCTCGGGAAAAATCACTGAGCACTCTCTATCTCCCTCTCTTTACTTACCGCATTTACTTACCGTTGAGGAGTGTGATAGATTTTTCTTTGATTCCTCTTGGTGGCTATTGTGCTAGTACTTGCTTGTTGTTATTCTCATTCCACTAGCATTGCTAGGGGTCTTGGGCTACTAGACTTGCAAAGGTTTACTTCTGTTGCGATCGAGTCTAATAGTTTAAGTTTGTAGCGAAATTAGTGATATAAGTCCACCGATTCAACCCCTCTTCTCAGTGTCCTTGATCTTTATAGGCGCACGGGGTTAATGCCTCTTGTCAAGCTGCAATATGGCGGTTCCTCTTCCGAGACCCAATGCATATGCAGCATGTGGATGCAGCAGGACTAGAGCCCGAGCGCCGAGGCGGTCAAGGGTCCCCCAGGCTGCACGGCCCGACCCCTGCCCCTACGTGCTGATCATGGAGCCTGACCAATCCGTTCGGTCCACCCAAGGCGCGATGCTGATCGTGAGATACACCTGGCCTGACCGGTCCAATCTAGGCATCCAACTCTAAATTCAACCAACAACAAAAATTGGTTCAGACCATTATCAATGATCGGGGCAATCTGCCTCGAGGATTAAACCCCCAATCGACCCCTTGGATCGCGAGGGGCTCGGGGGCTACGCCCTATTGGCGTGCTCACGCGTGCCCACTTGATTTCTTTCCCGACGAAGTGGAGATTATACCCCCGACTGACTCTTCGGTTCGCCCAGGGGCTAGGGGGCTACGGCCTACGGGCATGCTCGCGCGCACCCGTAGGATCAACATCTGAAGACCGACGACCAGACGAAGGATTAAACCCCTGACTGACCCTTCGGATCGCTTGGGGCGCGCTTGAGCGCACCCATAGGGTCAAGCAGCGAAGGGCGTCAAGGATCAGCCTAGCGCCGCCTCAACATAGATTGCAAATGGCACAGGACTCGGGGCTACTGTCGGGATCGGACACCCTGGGTACCTACGGCCCCAGCATTAATATGGAAGCCCAACAAAGGACCACGGCCCATGGGCCCAAACTACAACTCATAAAAGACTTCATCGCACCAAGGCCCGAAGAATTAGCCCGACTCCCCATGGGTCGAAGTCACCCAAAGAGTTGGCCCCACAATCCGAGGGTCAGGGTTGACTGACGATGGGACTCGTCCAAATGACAGTTGGGAACAGCCTTACGTGTCCGACCCCAGAGTCGGCCACCGCCTCAACGACCAACTCCTGACAAGCGCCACTCTCTCCCTGGACGTAGGATGTTACACCTCTGTGGTGGCCCGAACCAGGTTAAACCTTAAGTCTTTTATAGACGGCCATCTCAGCAAGAAGAGTGCACCGAATCCCTCTCCAAATACATAAATTCTATTGTGCCAGTAGTCAGAACACCGACAGAGCGTCCCGTTTGGGGCGTATTCGAACACCATCATCCTTGTGAATGGCTGCTCTTCCTGGTAGTAGCCCAGCAGGCTCACGAAATTCTTGTGGTTTACTCTGGATAAGCTTGTTATCTGAAACAACACAGTGTCTGTCAGTATCCTAATTTGCCGGTTTCATGTAAAGTGAGCAGTAGGAACCACCTTCTTCCTGAACTGTGTTTCCCAGTGCTTGGACCATTCTTTCGCGGAGCTCTTGGTCGTCGACACCACTGCTATCTCGACGCCGCTTGACAGTGTCCCCTTGTACACCATGTAATTGGACAAGGAGCTGATAACGTTGCGGAAATACTCGCAGGACGAACAGCGCCACCGACACCGCTGTGAGAAGGGAAGCCCCTGCCACCGCAATAGTATAGACATGCCTGGTAACACCAGAATGCCTCGCCTCTGCCACGGCACTGGCCACCGCCGGACTGCTACCGACGTTGGATGGCACTACCGCAGGAAGTGGCGGCAACATTATGCTGTGTGCAGGAGTTCTAGCTGGTTGGGGCTGTAGCGTATGCTTTGGTTCCAGAGGTGAAGGTGCAGGAGCATGCGGCGGCGGGAAGTTCATCGGTGCCGGAGCCGTCCTTGTCCATGGCCATGCTGGTCGCCACTGTGGAAACTGCTTCTCGTTCAGCATCGACGGTGGTGGGAGGGAGCTCCTCTGAAAACTGCCTTTCCCGCCATTGGCTGATGGAGGGTTGTTGGTGAAATCCAGCCATCCCGCGCCTTACTGCCGAATTGCACGGACCAGTATCTGTTCTGCCCCTGTAGGAATCTTCTGGTACGGTCGCCTTGAATTACCCTGACAATGATTGGTTGCAGATAAAACAAAAACGTGCACTCCCTTCTTTCTTTTTTTGATGTCGTTTCGGACAGATGGGAGAGTGTTTTTATTGTTGTCGTCGGTGTTCAATGGAAAGAAATTTTCTCCTTTTTACCCCTGCTCGCGTTCGTCTCTGTCTCCGTCTCCATCTAAAGCGCGCTCCCCTGTGCGCCGCGCCGCTTGACCTCTCCTCTCGTTCTCGTCGCTGCCCGCCCAGAATGGTGGCCATGATGGGGTCCTGCCCGACGGCTTCGACGCCGCAGCGGAGGCCGCGACGTGCCACCTGCGCGCGCACGCTACAGGCGCAGCTCTTGACTATGGGCCTGAGGCAGGTAGAGGCGGCGGGGCCCGTGGCTACTGCCGGCTATTAGGAGGTCCGAGCATTGCCAGCGAGAAGGTACCTCGTGGGCTAGCACTACAAATTTAACTACACATCAAGGGTAGCAACGTTATTTCGCTACTTCCTTAATCCATCCGAAAATGTTGGGAACGACTTCAAAATAAAAACGGAGGGAGTAAGCGCTAAGAAGAAGAGGCGACGAGCAGCTGGACGAGTGATGTACATCATCTGGGGCTGCTTCTACCGTTTGGTAGTTCAGCTGTCAATTTCTGACAGCGAGAGCATTATCCCAAGCTTGTCTGGTTCTATCTATCTCCAACGTGTCACAGTGCAATTCAGGTAGACAGATAAGGGTGCCAAATATTTGTGGACAGCTTTTGGAGAATTTCGAGTGAAAAGTGGAGACTTGTTACTGAAGCTATGGCCTACGGGCATGTCCGTGAAGAAGTCGAGTTAAATTTGCAAAAGAATCACCAGGTCCAGGCTTATGAAATAATGACACACACACATAGTCTCAGGTAAGGTTCAGATCATTTAATAGTTCTCACTGAGCATTTTTCTTTCGCCTCTCTGTAGTGTCCCGATTGAAGAAGTGAGATCACCACGCGAGCATCTCAGGAAAATCTCAATGAGGAAGAAGAGAAAGCGAGGAAGAACGGTAAGTGAGGGGGAATCAATTTTTGTTTCAAAGCTTGGTTCAGTAACAACGCGCGCCATCTATATACTGGTGCCAGCTCAAGCCCAGATAACACGGCCCATGGCCACACAATTCAAAAGACTCGCGCTAAACACTCAGTCGTCGCCTGGCTCAAGCATCAGGCACGACATCACCTCCCCCGGAACCAGCTGGACTCCAGACTGGTGCCGTAGGATACCGCTCCTTAAGAACATAGTAATCTTTCCATATAGACATAGATTCCGGCAGGCCGGTCCATTGTACCTTCACCTGTACAATGGCAGAATTCCCCTTCTTCACCAAACGCCTGTCGGCCACAGCATGTTCTGAAACAGCAACAAGTGGAATGGAGGAGAACACCGGTGTATGATTAGGCACCCGAAGCTTCAATTGGGAAACATGGAAAACTGGGTGGATTAAGGCATCTTCAGGGAGTGCCAGTTTGTAAGCAGCTGTTCCAATGCGCTCAATGATCTTGAAGGGCCCAAAATATTTAAAGGCAAGTTTAGGACAAGGATGAGAAGCCACTGAACTTTGATCATACGGTTAGAGCTACAAGAATACCATATCCCCAACCTGAAACTCTCGAAAGGAATGATGTTTGTCTGCATAAGCTTTCATTTTATTCTGAGCTGCTGACAAATGATCTTTGACGAGCTTGAGAAATGCTTGTCGTTCCAGAATAGCGGAACTAGCAGCAGAGGTTGCTGACTGCGAATCAGCTAAAGGATCACCATCCAGAGAAGACACAATACCAAGATTGGGCTCTTCACCATACAGTGCCTTGAAAGCAGAGCATTTCAAGGATGAATGGTAACAATAATTGTACCATAATTCAGCAGAAGACAACTACTTGCTCCATGTAGAAGGTGTGTTATGAACAGTACAATGCAAAAACATCTCTAAGCATTGATAGACTCTTTCAGTTTGTCCATCGGTTTGAGGGTGGTAGCTTGAACTAAGAACAAGCTTGGTGTCCAACAAAGTAAACAACTCCTGTCACTATTGGAATTAACCATTTTCTCTAGGAACTAGATTCCTAGGGAAAGCATAAAAAACCCTATTAAAATGTTTCCCCTATGAACCCCCTAAAAGAAAGCTTCTAGGGGAAATGTTGACGGAAAATAAGCCATACCCTATGAACGCACAGTGAAACTCCTGGGGAAAACTTCTTTCCCTAGGAATCTAGTTTCCTAGGAAAATTTGGTAGGCCGGTTTTAAAAACAAAAAACAGGCACGCATCCCGCGCCGCTCCCGAGGCCG
>BCLG01000092.1:153641-183663 GCA_001602295.1 Zoysia matrella
CGCCCTGCCCAGGCGCCAGGCCGCCCCGGCCATTAGATCTTGAACCGGCGGCCCAGATCCAACCGCGCACCCCACTATTTGATCTAATTAATGGTAGCCATTAGGTCTAGATCCCAGGGCCCAGATCAAGCCACGTCGGCCACTTAGTGAGATCCATCCATTTTGAAATCTAAGGCCCAGATTAATTTCGATTTTTGAATAAAAATAAACCAATTAAATTAATTACTGCATCAGCATGATGTTATGCTACGTCAACATAGCCGGTTAATTAAAATTAATTAGAAAATTAGGATAATTAATTTTAGGTTAATCTGTTAATTAATAAATAAAATATTAAAATAATTAATAATAATATTATTCTGAAAATAATTATAATAATTATTTAATAACTAATTTAATCATAATTAATTATAATAGTTATTTAATAATTTATTTATTAATTTATTAATAATTAATTATGTTAATTTTTATAGAAACGCCCCTACACTTTTAGTTAATTACAGAATAGCCTTGCCCTGGGACAAATTTACACTTTAGTCCCTAAACTTTTGTTAATTACTTTTTAGTCTTTAATTAATTTTGTAAATTACTGATAGGTCCTCAGAACTTAATTATTAATTACAGATTAGTCCTTGAACCTTAAAAATGTCATAACTTTTAAACCGTAGCTCCAATTTCAGAAAATAATATACCAAAACGATCGTATCAAAATAACCTGTGCATTCATGGCATAATCATATTGATCTTGATCTGTTTTGTTGTGTTTGATTGATTGTTTGGACTTTCGTGCATTAGATGACTTCATCTCGAACCTGTAGTACGAGGACTTTTAGCAGCAGGACTTCGAAGCCATCGGGTACTACACCCAGGAGCAGCAAGGCAAGTGTCCTTGACTATTTTGTGCCTACTTTATAAAACCCCTATCTTGTAGATTGCATGCTTGTGTCAAATTGATTGCACACCTATTGTTAGGATTACCTAGTCTTTTTTTATTATGCCTTGTCGCACTAGTTTACCTTTTTGTTGGGTAGATCACATTCTTAGCTTGCTATTGTCAGGATGGGTGATCTTACATGAATTTATCATTATCATACTTGCTTCACGAGGATTAATGAGTTATTTAATAGCAACATTGAGATTAGTGATTTGGGTGATATGGTTGGTGTAAGGCTATGTGTAGAGTTACCGGCACTGTCCCTTGGTTTGTTATCATCCAAAATCTGAGCACCGGTTCGTGGAGCGACCACCATGTGCAACTGTACAATCACGAGCCAAAAATTGGTGCGGCCTGGCGTAGTAAGTGAAGACCAGTTTTGTGCGTGCTAGCTGGTGGAGCGGGAAAAGCGGGTTACGCTGAAAATCGCCTGGAGCGAGATGTGTGGGGAGGGGAGGGTTACTCCCAGGAACCATTTGGCACAAGAGGGAGCCTATCAGGTTACTGTTAGTTTCTTGACGGGTGAAACCTCAGTGGGCACATACAAGCTGGAGGAAGCCATGAAAAAGTCTTGAAGTGATCTTTTGGCCTTCACACCAAAGGAAGTGTGCGAGTGCTCGGCTAGCACGGGTGGAATGAGGATTGTTTTGTCCACCTGAAAATAGAGGATGAAATCACTTCTCGTGAGAAATGTGTACAACCTCTGCAAAGTTAAAACTATCATGACAGCTGTGCTCATGGTCTTGAGCATTGCATGGATCCTCACATGATTAGTGGGATTGGGAATTGTTTGGTGATTTTAGTGGATCACATTGGAAGACTGTGACTGGTTCTATGTTGGTGCTACAATCGGGTAGACGGTGGGCATGTTGGTCTATAGTTGCGATGTCTATCACTTAATAAATAGGTGCTTAATAGGAAGTATGTTTCTATTGTGTGTTTTTATAAAAAAGAATCCTATATTGCATTTGCCTTGTTTGTTGATACATGTCATCTTTTTCCACACTTGCTGAGTACATCCTGTACTCAACCGTGCCTTTATATATGCTGCTCAGTCGAAGGAGAAGTGTGGGAGAATGTTGAAGACCCTGGATTCAAAGGCTAGGCGAGCTACCTCTTCAGTCAACTGCCTGTGGAAGTCCGAGTCGTGTTAGCTGTGGAAGCTACGAATCTTAGTCATTATTGTAATAGGTTAATTTCAGTGTATTGGAGACATTGTTCAGTTACCATTAATAAAGTCGCTTTATGTGTAGAACTTGAATCCTGGGCACACATAAAAGGTCACTTGGTTTTAGCCTTAAAACCGGGTGTGCCAGAGAATAGGGAACATGTCAAGCAAGCCTAGCTGCAGTTTTAGATGGGTTAGTGGCCACTCCTTTATCAAAAATAATATGGCCAAGGTATTCAATTTGGTTCTGAGCAAAGGAGCATTTACTCATTTTAGCATAAAGCTTATATTGCTGCAGAATGGAAAACACTTCCTGAAGATGAACTATATGAGTGTCCAAGGAAGGACTAGATACCAAAATGTCATCCATGAATATCAGCACGTATTTCCTCATTTGCTTGGCCAAAATGGAGTTCATGAGACATTAAAAAGTGGCAGGTGCATTAGTGAGGCCAAAGGGCATTACTCGAAATTAGAAATGATCGTGGTGTGTTTTAAAAGTTGTCTTGAACTCATCAGAAACAGACATCTGAATTTGGTGAAAACCAAAGGCCATATCCAACTTAGAGAAAAACTTGGCACTTGACAACTCATCAAGAAATTCATCAATGACAAGTATTGGGAATTTATTCTTCACTGTGATATCATTCAGCTTTCTATAATCAACACAAAAGCACCAACTGCCATCTTTCTTTTTCACCAATAAAGCAGGAGAGGCAAAGGGGCTAACACTTTTGGTGATAATACCATAAGACAACGTCTCAGCAACCTGTCTCTCAATTTCATCTTTTTTATGAGGTGGATATCTATAGGGCCTAGTATTAACATGTGCTGAACCAGGCAATAAGGAAAAAGTGTGCTCATATTCTCTACATGGAGGTAAAGTAGAGGGCACCAGAAAAACTGCCATATGCTGTTGTAACAACTTATGAACTTCCTGAGGAATAGGGACAGAAACAGAAGAGGAATGCTGGTCCAAAGCATACACAACAGCCAAAGCCCATATTTCATTCCCTTTTCCCCATTTATCAACCTGAGTTGCGGAAGTTTCAGACAAGGTGTCACAGAGCTGGAAAGTATCCCCTTGCAATCGGATGGTGAGATTCTTATAAGAGAATTCGTCCCAGTTCTCCAGCAAATTGCAGTTCATAGGGCTGAACTGTTCCAACCAATCCATTCCTAACACCATGTCATAAGCAGTAAAGGGCAATATCAATGCATCAGAACAGAAAGAATGACCCTGAATCCACCAAGTAAGATCCTTAGCTATAGTGTGACATTGTACCACTTGACCATTAGCCACCTTCACAAATAAAGGAACAATCTCTTCCAGAACACAATTAATACAAGAAGCCATGTGCTCACTAAGAAAAGTATGAGAACTGCTACAGTCAACTAACTGCAGCATAACTTGATTCTGACAAGAACTCGCAGCCGAATTGCTTTGGAACTTTCAGAACTAGAGATAGCATGCAGACAGACAAATGCATTCCCAGATACCTCATCCTCTAACATGTCAAGCAACTCATCAGATAAGAATGTACCGCCATCATCTCCCTGGGACAGAGCAATATGATGTAACTGAGGTTAGATCAGTAGTTTACATTGATGTCCGGGAGCATACTTTTCCCCACACTTAACAAAGTCCATTAGTGCATTTGTATTCCTTCAACTGTTTAGCCTTCCACAACTCACCAGAAGCCAGTGAGCTTTTTAAATCAGACTTAGACAATTGAGGAGCCGAATACTGGCCGTGGTAAGTTGGAGCTGCCAGCAGAGTGCCGGGCCAGCAGACTTTCCTGCACAGAAGCTAAAACAACAGCTCGAGCAAAAGAGGTAGGTAAATGAATTTCCACAGCAGCGCGTAATGCAGGTTTGAGTCCCAGAATAAACTGAGTAACAAGGAAAGTATCACTTATAGACTTGTCGTACAACCAAATATGATACACCAACTGCTCAAAGTTTTTCCTATATTCCTCAGCTGTACCAAGTTGACGCAGAGTCAACAGTTCCAAAATTTTATCGCGGTGTGTGGTAATCTCAAACTCAGAGCTAACTGCTGTGCAAAATTGAGACCAATCCGAATTACCAATGGTGTCCTTATGTGAATGATACCAATGTGCAGCATTCCCCAACAAATGTAAGGTAGCAGCAGTGACTTTAAAGCTACCACGGATTGGTACTGGGCAAAATAAGCATCACACTGCTCTAACACATGCGTACATCCGATCTGTCAAAATGTGGAAAATCCATCCTAGGTATCCAAGGTCGCCGAACCCCAGTATCCCCAACACCAGGAACCGACACAGGCATATGGGAAAATACAGAGCGAGCAGGCTCTCCGAAACCAATGACTGAAGTATTACGATCAGAGACCGGTGGAGAATCTGGCAGAGCTACCTGAGGCTGTGGCGCGTGAGGAAGAGTCAGGGAAGCCGGTCGAGACCCCATGAGACCGTCACCGGTACTCGCTGAAGGAATCTGCAGGTGAGGTAATGCGACTCCCTTCAACGAACCTGTCAAGTGGGCCTGCTCCTGATGAACCTAAGCCAACGACTTCATCGACAATCAACTTTCGCCTGGATGAAGTCGAAGGACTTGGAGAAGTCCTCATGCTTGCGCTCCATAGATTCGAGCTTCGTCTTCATATCCGCAATGCCCGCCACCTTCTCACAAAGTTCCTAAAGCGCAGCCGCGGCCGCATCCTTGAGCGACTGCTCGAAGAAGGACTTCAAGCGCTCTTCTGTCTCCGACAACGCTGAGATGATGTGGCGAGTATGAGCGGCTTGACGGGTAGGAGCCGCGGTGACGACAGTGCCGCAGGCTGAACGAATCAGTGGATCGAGGATTGACGACAACCAACCCGAAGGCGATTGAAAACCAGCACAGGAATTACCACAACAGAGATGAGTACCAGGGAAGCGGTGCCCAGGAATTAGGGTGTTTTTGGCAGAGCTCTAGCTCCTGATTCTCAGTTAGAATCTGGGAAGCTTTTCCAAACGCTGTTTTTCAAAAGAAGTGATTTTTGTTTGATTTTGTAAAGTGATTCTCTGAAATGAACTAAGAGGCTAGGAGCTGAAAAAAGTAGCTTCTCCTGATTTCTGATTCTGTGAAGTGATTCTCTGTCCTAATTCTAGAAGTTTATCCTAGAGAATAAAAAAGAATCACTTTCAGCCACAGAATCACTTCACAAGAGAATCAGGAGTGAATCCAGAAAATTAGAAGCTGAGAGCTCTACCAAAGGGGCCCTTAATCTGATACCAAATATAGTGTCCTGATCGAAGAAGCGAGATCACCACTCGAGCATCACAGGGAAATCTCAACTAGGAAGAAGAGAAAGGGAGGAAGAACCTCTAGCTAGTCCCTAGCCTTTGTCCTCCGATGCCTGAAACTCCTCTTCTTGGATCATCCTTTGTCCTCCATCGAGAGAAACTCACCATGTTGTAAAGATTTGCGGGGTGTAACCTACAATCACAACCATTACATATGGTGTTCATTCAATCAGCAAAATTAATTTATACCTTTTAGGGGGCTTCAAAGGCCATGAAGCTTACACCGGTTGGTCAGAACCGCGTATAGAAATATGATGGTACCCGGAGTATGTATCAAGAAAAGTAAGGGTCTCGCATCAGACCATCATATCGACAACCAGGTCGATGCGTGGCAGAGGGAACGGATCCTTTGTGAACGCTTTATTGAGACTAGTGTAATCAACATACATTCTCCAGTTTCCATTCTTTTTCTTGACCATTACATGGTTTGTGAGCCACTCAGAGTGGTACACTTCTTTGATGAACTTAGCGTCGAGCAACTTTGTGATTTCTTCTCCAATCGCTTGCCACTTGTCGTCGTCGAAGCATTGGAGCCTCTGTTGGATTGCTCGGGAGCCTGGGATGATGATGGGCTCAATTCCTTATGAGCCGTCGAAAAAACTTTTGATTCCTTATTTGCCACTCAAAATTTTGAATTTCTTTATCAACCACTAATATTAACTTTCTTTCCTTATTCGCCACTATTATTCCATGAGCGTGCTTTCCTATTTATCGGAGAGCATTGTCCCGACCCTGACCTTAGTCGGATCGGAAGGGTCGATGTCAATCTCCTTGGAGTCGTTTGCAGGTCCGAATGATGTTGAGGTGGAGACTTGGATTCAAGGACGTTATCTGACCCTGCGGTTTTGTGGATCTCCATCAGTTTGGCTGACCTAGCAAGGGCCATGGCCAACTCAAAGTGTGCTTCTCCGTCCTGAAGTTGTTCTGGTCGCCGAAGGTGACGGGAAGGTCAATCTGCACGAGGGGTATAGCCCGATCCTCGGGATGACTCTGTAGAAAGGGGCGTTGCTTGATCGAAGATCTGACCTATGGAGGTTCATGGCGTTGAAGGTGTCAATGTAGAGAATGTTGAGGGCGCTGTCCCATCCATGAAGACCTTGGTGAGTCAAGTGTTGCCAACGATCGGGTCAAGCACGAGCGGCAGGTGCCTGAGCTATGGTATGTTGTCAAGGTGGTCAGACCGGTCGAAGGTGATGGGTGATTCCAACCACTTGAGGTAGGTCGGGACAGCAGTGTTGGTGGTGTTGACTTCCCTATAGGTGAGCTTGTGGCGGCGTCGAGACTCGTAAGCCACCGAAGATCATCAGGCAGCCTTCGGGCTCAAAAAAGGAGGAGCTCCGTTACTCTCGTCATCTTTGGCTTGAGGGTCAGGCCGGCACGGTTATTGCTAAGGACGGAGTTCACCCTTCAAGAATTGCATTGTGAGACGGCAATCCATATAGAGGTGCTTGACTGGGGTCGCGAGGTTTGGGCATGGCTTGTCAAGGAGCATCTCAAAGTAGTCGTCGTGCTCGTGCACCGGAGGTCGACTGACGGCGCCCACAACTCGTTGCTGCACTGCTTGCTCTTCTTGGGTCTCTTGCTTCTTGACCCATCTCCCGATCGATCTTCACCGTGGTCGAAGCGACGTTCTGTCTTGGCTTTCTCTTTGCTTTTGTCCCGATCTTTGTCGAAGTTGGCTTGGACAGCCTCCTCTCTCATGGTGAAGGTGGTGGCGATGTCGAGGAGGTCACGAGCTGTGCGAGGGTTTTTACACCCAAGCTTGAGGACGAGCGCCTTGGAGGTCGTGCCGCAAGTGAAGGCGTTGATGACGTCGGCATCGTTTACGTCAGGCAGCTCGTTACGGTTGCGCGAAAAGCGCTATATGTAGTCTTAGAGTGACTCGCCTGACTTCTGCTTGCAGTTCTTGAGATCCCAGGAGTTGCCAGGACGAGTGTAGGTCCCCTGAAAGTTGCCGACGAAGATCCGTCGGAGGTCGGACCAGTTGCGGATGCAACTGTCGTGTCGGCCAGGAATAGTGGTAGGTACTGCATGGCAAATAGGTCGTCCATCCCTCCCGCTCGGCAAGCGAGGCGATAGTCTTCGAGCCTGCGGATCAAGTTGGACTCACCAGCATACTTGATGATGTTGGTCGGTGCCCGGAAATGAGGTGGAAATCTTGCTGGATGAATATCCATCCCGAAGGCTCGGGGACTGACCCTCTCGGGGCTAGGGCTCCGGGACAGGTCTCAGCCGCATCAACGATCATAGAACTCAGGGGTCCACTCCCGGCGCGATTCGATGTAGTGGTCGCTCCTGGCTTTGTCGCCTAGCGTGGATGGTGTTCCACGCATCATGGTCAGGCCGAGATGATCTCGGATGGAACAGGCTCCCTGAGAGGGGCCTTGCTTGCCTGTCCGACCGCCTTTGCTTTCTTGCACCGGGCTGCGCACATAGGCACGGTGCTGCTGACTGCTCCAGACTTTTGACTACGCTGCCCGGGACGGTTCATGCTGTTGGAGTGCCGTATTGAGGTAGACAGTAGTTGTTCATGGCTCTCACGCAGCATAGGTTTCTCGGGCGAGACAGATTCTCCGAGGATGAAGGTTGCCGCAGCCACGTTCTCGATTCACATGTCGATGGTCGGCGTGCCAGTGGCCATGATCTGTTGTTAGGCGGTGAGTTCGCGGGCTCGAACCTTGTCGATTGTCGGAGTCGCGCCCGCAGGAGGCGGGTTCTGCTGTTCCTTATCGGCGTCATGGGCGGGATCGGCTTCGCGGGCAGTCTTGCGTTGTAGAGCTTGCTCGACGATGCTGGCTGCTTGTTGATGCGGGGAGAGATCATCGGTTGGCATGAGGCCCTGCGACGTCTCCTCGCACCCCTTCTGTGCGTGAAGCTTGAAGCACTCGCGCGTCGGGTCATGACCTAACGCTCGACGGGTGCGGCGACGTTGGTTGCGTTCTTCGTGTGCAGGACGTGAAGATGTAGATTGCCATCCTGGTTGGCGATGATGTCCAGACTTCCAAAACGGAGGGCCTGTCCGATGGCGTAGACAGGGACGTGCTATGATCGGCCATTTCGAGCGATAGTGAACGTGAAGCTCCCAAAACGAAGGTGTGAGATTGAAGACTCTCCCACCATGGTGAAGATCGAAGCCATCAACGAAATAAAATGATGAACACGATGCAGTCCCCGTCCTGGCGTACTAACAGTCAGTGTTCTGATCATCAGCACGGTAGAATTTTTGTAATGGAGGAGATTCATGCTCGCTTCTCACTGAGTGGCCTAGTCTACGGAAGACTCAAAAGATTATGCCTGATTCGGGCCGTCACGGAGACATAATACCCTACATCCAGGATTGGTAATGTGAATTGTTAGATCGTATGAGGAGTACAATGAGGTAGTGCTCTTGCTCGATCAAGAACTCCTGACTCTCTCTGTGTGATGTGGGATTGTATGCTGTCTATCGTGTTGTCTGAGGTCCCTGGTGCATCCTTATATAGAAGGTCGGACCGGGGTTACAATGGCTGGAGCTTTCGAAACTGGGTGGCCCCCTGACAGGTGAGGCCGTGAGCATATGAAAGTTTATTCCCTGAATGCTTCTGGACGACAGGTCATCTTGTCGTTGTCCTTGTGTTCGCGCTTTGCCCAGCGTTGGAGAGGCAAAGCCAGCTTTTTGTTCACTACCTAGCAGACAGCGCTTGATGCACAGTGTTAGGAATCTTTCTTATTGTCAGGGCCTGTCGCTGGAGACGGTTGCCTGACCCGGGGGTCGGACAGGTAAGGCAGTTGCCCGACCAGGGGGTCGGAGGTAAGGTGGTCAACAACCCCCGAGGGTTGTATGGGCCTTAGCTTGGTGGAGTTGGCTAGCGGCCCGCGAGTTAATGGGCCATTTCGTAGTTGATTTTACGGATTGGGCCGGAATCGTGGATACCCGGGGTATATGATCCCGACAATTTTTATGAAAGTTTATTTCATGATGAATAAAAATATAATTTTAATATGATAAAATATTATTAATTCTTCATTATTAATGGTCAAAATGATAAAAGTTTGATTTTGACTAAATCTAGAAATACTTATATTTTGGAAAGGAGGGAGTACCTAGCATGTAATAAGGCCACTGTAAAAATACCGCTCCACATGTATAACTAAGTTTGCAAGCACCAGCTGCTTCTAGTTCTTCATTATTGATCTTTAAATTGCAACGGGACAAAAGTAACAATACCCTGATACAACATTTTTAGCATGAATATTATAATTCCACCATAAACAGCTATACATTTTCATAGATTTGGTAGTCACTCTCTTAGAGCATCTCCAACAGTCCCCAATCATTCCCTCTGCCCCTAAACCATTTATTTAGGTGCTGATGGAAAAAAATAATGCTCCAACAGTAACCTAAACATCTCCCTAAACATTCACCATCCCCTATATCCTCCCCTCCTCGCCTCAAATCTATACCTTTGTCGGGGCGCTCACAACAAATCAACGACCCGACGGTTGGTGTCAATTTCCCTCACGCTTGAGCCCCACCGTGCCCTCTTGCGGCTAAAATGACATTGAAGCAGGAGCTAGGAGCAGCGGTTCACCACTGTTTCACTCCCCGCTGCTGTTCCACTGCCCCACCGCCGTTCACCAAGTCAGCATTCGCCCTGGCCGTAGCTGTTCCTCACCGACGCCGAGTTTGCGGCGCCGTGACCCAGCTCGGTGCAGGGGCAACCTTCAAGTTCAATTTGACAAAATCGACGCCATCGGCAACAGCTGCATCGATGTTGACGAGTTCAATATGGATAGATATTGTAGATGTGTCATGTTTTTAAAAATCTTTTATGTACTAGTATTGGTGATTGTTGGAGAAAAGTCTTATTTTTCCTCCTAATAGCTTTTCGGGACCTCCTAAATCACTCTATTAGGAGTACCTATTATAGGTAATTATTGGAGATGTTCTTATGCACATATATACTATCATATATATCAATATAAAACTGCAAGGGAAGATTTGATCTTCGAATCATATGTGCATAATGTGGTACATTGAGAACAACGTTTTCCTTTACCCAAACAGAGCAACAGACGCTAGAGTGGACTGAGCCCAAGAGCATCTTGGCATTGCCATTGAGTCATTGTGAAGGAACAAATGCACAGGCAATTCTTAGATGGTATCTTGTCGTTACAGCCGGAACGATGTGCCTACTTTACAAAAGGCCACGGCTACTAAAAGGAAATCCGCTAGGATAATATTCAAATCCCTAAATTTTGACCATTCACCCATAACCGAGATAACCCCAACATGCGTTCAGAATCAACATATGGAAAACGTTCTGTGTGTGCCATCAGATAGATACCTTAGCAATTAAGGTTGGAGAATATATCATACGATATTTATACCTTTTTGTTTGGACTGAAGCTTTTGAGCTCTTAAAAAAGCTAGCTGATGACTACTCCCTCCATACCAAAATACCTGATGTTCTAGGGTGGATCATTTTTTCCATATTACTTGACGTTTGCATTTTCTATGCAAAGTATCCCCTCGTAACTCATACCAATGGAATCCTCTACAGCTATAGCAGTGTGATGGCGTGAGTCTGAGTAATAATGGCAGCACGTCTTGCTTGGAGCCTGGAGGAAGGGATCAAAGGAGACATGCATCTGCTATTGTATTAAATGATACAACAACTCCACCTTATTGAATGTTTTTTTTTCAAATGGCTTTGATTTACCAAAGAAAGTCAGCAGGCGCCTGTCCTCTTATACTAATCAAACTAATATAAGTTTTTTACTAATTTTATAGTGGTATAACAGTTATTTTATGATAAGAATTACTTCCTTAATTTGTTTTCAAAATGATTCTAGTTTATTTTTGAACTAGAATTGTTGTGCTAATAGAAACAATTTAAAAACAGAGGGTGTACAGTGAAAATATGATTCATGGTGGCTTTAATAAGATTATTTGATATCAAATATACTGACATTATTTTTATATAACCTTTCTTCATAGAAATAGTGTTTTCGTGAAGACGGGAATAATATTGAATGTAATGTTCCCGTATATAGGCTTGCATGCGTCTGCAACAGCCTCATTGGTCTAGGTTCGATCCGGGTTGTCTGAATTGGTGTCCAATTCAGACACGCTACAGTAGCAGGAATTCGGATCTCCTTTTAACAATTCGATAGTGAATCAATGGATCAGATCTTGCACTACAACGTTGGTGAACAGTACATTCTACAGTAAAATTACTACAGAAAACATAACGTAAAATTTATTGCAGAATTTGTATCTTTCTCTCACTATAGCTGCTACAGACCTCTAAATTGGAACCCGGACTCGTGTGGGTTTGAACGAACCAATAAGTGGCTCTAGGGTGTCACACCGGTCAACATGTCAAGCATCAAGGGATCAATTTCACATTGATCCCTCTCCCCTAAAGATGGCAGCGGGCAAGCTATCTATCAGCGGATACTAGCTCGGCTCGCCCGTGCCCGTGCCCGTGCCCGTGCCCTCAATATCTTACACGAACCCGCCCCGTTCTCCGCAATGGGTAGAAAATGCTGCCCGTGCCTGTTAGCCGCGGATATCTTATACCCGCAGGCATGCCTGTGACCAACGGTGTGAGGCAAGCGGCAGCGGTGCGAGTAGAGGATTAATCAAAAGGTACGGGGGCCGCACCGCCGGGGGGCTCTCCCCAGGGAGACTGACATAATGGACCCCCCTCCAAAGAAAAAGGGGCCGCGCGGGGGCCGTCGACGCGACGGAAAGGACGGCGCGCTGGCGCCCCGCACCTCCGGACCCCGCCACAAAATCCACTCTAGTTGAGGCTTCGCTCAGCGATGACGGCACGGGCGCAGACGAAGAAAGCATAGAGCGGAGCCCTCGCTGGTGGCTCGGCATTGTGATTGATCTGGGGCTTAGTCAAGTAGAGAGCGCAGTGGATCTGGGGCTCGAGTGACTGGATCTGGCACTCGGCATCGCCGGCCGGTCGTCCGTCAGTGCCTGTGGGCGTGCCCCTCTGCGGCGTCCCGAGGGAGGACATCCAGCAGCAACGCAGGCAAGGCGGCATGACACACGAGGCCGGGGCTGGCGATCGATGGCGTCACGTGGGGGCGAGTGTCAACGGACTGGGCTTTGTAGATGGATAAGGTGGATGGCAGCTGTGCAGACAGAGGCGGTGGGGTGCCGACTGCGGTCTTGAACTTTGGAGATTAGGAATCTTTTTTTAAGGCAGTTGGAGATAAGGATTGGTGGAAGAGCTGCAGGTGCGCTGGACATGTCATAGACTGAGTTTCAGCTTTGCGGGTATGGGTACACCTTTATTTTACCCATTTTCTTTTTACCCACGGATTTGAAATCTATCTATATCCATACTCGCGGGTGAAGAATAGGATTCATACCCATATCTATCGGGTCGGATATCCACAGGTATGCGGATAATGAATATCCATTACCATTAATTGTTACTCTCCCCCTGGCACTCGCTTTGCTCACTCACTTGGGATTTCATTTTCATTTGATTCTGTCAACTTGCACGTACAGTTTGTTGCTGGTGAACCATCGTACTAACCCTTTAGGAAATTCAGTTGTGAAATGTAGTACACCTGAAAGTTGAGTAAAGTGGAAAAGTCTTTTGACCATCTACCCTTTATCAAATGTCCTTGGAGAATTTCTTGAGAGTGGAAATGTGTGGTGCCCTAGAAGGAGATGACAATAGGGCGTCCCTGACAATGACAGTACAATAAGGCCTCCTTTGGAACGCAGGATTTTCGCAGAAATCTCACAGGAATCAATTCAATCTCACAGAAAAATGCATGAATCAGAAAAAATACCTTTGTTCCAAAGGGGGCCTAAAAGGTGATCATCTACGTTTCAATTCATTCAGCTATAGACAGAAAAACAGTATGGCATAGCACTTTTATTATATAATAATAAGAGATGTTACAATGTTTAGAGTTAATCAGAACCTCCATTTGATCAGATCTGATTAGGCCTGGGCATTCGGGCGGCACGGCACGACAAGGCACAACAGGCCGTGCGGGCCGTGCCAAAGAGGCCGACGGGTTTAGGCGCTGGCCCACGGCACGGCTCATTTACCTTAACCGTGCCGAAACAGGCCAGGCCGGCACAAATGACCCACAAAGAAAGCAGCCCAGTTAGCAAAAGTGGGGTTAAACAGCGTCTAGCAGGGCTCGAACCGTCGGAAGGAGGCGTCCTACCACTAGACCACAGCAGCTCTTTTGTTTTGAAGTAATCTGTAAATCCATTTAATATAAAAGTACAAATGGGCCATGCCGTGGCCCGTGCCAACCCAGCATGAATTTTAATGGGCTGGGCCCGTGCTCGTGCCGTGCTAAATCGACCGTGCTTTGTGCCGGCCCATTTGTCCTGGACAGTTGCCCAGATCTAGATCTGATGGTTAAAATAGGTAGGTACCTAGTCAAAGGTTACAAATTAGTGGATTCGGTATAAAAAATGATGGGTCCGGTACTAATTTTTAAAAAATCCATGGATGAGATTAATTGAGAAGTGGGAGGGTCTCATAGTAATATGTAAGTTCTATGCACCACTGCAGCAAAACTCACCGTGGAGAATCATGGCTAATCGTCAAGTGCGCTAGGTTTGAGGTCATGGCAGGATCCTTTTCTATTTGACGTTGCTTAGAATTCTGAACCAGCGTATTCACTTACTTTCGTGTCGTGTAAAAAAAAGGGAAGATGCTTTGCATCATGGTGATATGGTGATTTAAAGCCTAATAAAATATAATCCCTCTGTTATTTTATTGATGTCATCACAGTTCAAACTAAAATGTGTTTTATTTGATGTCGCTGGCAGTTCAACCTGAAATGTTAATTCCTTATTTGCCCCTCTCCGATGAAGACCTTTGAGCGCTCAGCTATCACCAACGACTGCCATGTCCGCGCCGCCGTCGCCAACTACCAGCAAAGCACTCCTCTCTCGTGCAGTGGAGATCCTGTCGCCAATGATTGATGAAGCTCTCCTCTTCCACCTCAGACTCTGCCTCAGGCCACGAACACCGCGGAGATCCCCAACGACACCACTGCCACCAGTGCCACTGTCTCAGATCATCTGTGGCCCAGCTGTAAGGATCAAGTGACCGAGAAGAGGGGGTTGAATCGGGCACTAACACTACTAAGTCTTTTTTTCTCTTCCTAATTTCTAGCAAACTGGCAACCAACTCCTAGCAAGTAAAGACTAACCAAGAACACAACCAAGCTAGGAAACAACAAGGCACAAGAAGATAAAAGGGAGAACAACCTATCAAGCTAGCAAGCAAGGAAAAAAGCATCAGAGCCACAAAGAGATATCACAAAGCAACCAATCACACTACTCGCAAAAAGGTAAATGCTATAAGTAAAGAGAGATAGAGATGCTCAGCGATATTTCCTGAGATCTCGGAAGGATGACATATTCCTCTAATCCTTGTTCGATCACTCCCGTCGGAGTACCAATTCCTCCTACCGTTTCCAGAATGGTGCTCCCAAGAATATGTTCCACTTCCCGGAGTGAAGTCACTGGCGACCTGACTGTAGCAAACAATAACCTCATGCTAGAGCAAGCCTCTAGGGCTCCGGACGCTCTCTCTTGATGTCCCTTTCGAACGAGGGACGTGAAATTGCTCACAAACTTGATATCGTTTTCCACAAGGCTTCGGAAGCTCGGACAACGATGCTTAACCGATCTAGGTTGCCATAGACCAAGAGTAACAAGACTAAGACACTCCTATTAGCCTCACAAGCTCTAAAAACGTATGGATACTCTTTGCTACTCTTCACTAGCACTCAAGATCTCTCTAGATGCTTTCTTGTGCTCTTCTTATTGACCTTTGGCTTCCACAAATGATCTTCCAACTTCTTTTGCCACAGGTAATCTCCACAACAGCTCTCCCAATAGTTTATATAGGCCCCAAGCCCTAAAATGGCCATTGGGAGCCGTTGCAAAAAAGCTGACTGCTTTTTGCAGTCACTGAACTGTTTGGGGACTAGTACCACTGGAACTATCCTATGACTCCTGGTCTTCGACAGGTAGAAAACAACCTCTATGGAATCCTGTCCATATGACACTGGATTGTCCGGTTCATACCATCACCGGACTGTTCGGGGACTTTCACTTTAGTACTTACAGAGACATCTCTTTTGGAATTTAACTTTGGGCTCACTGGAGTCCGGTCACTGACCCCTCAGACTGTCCGGTGAGTTCTTCACTTCGACTCCAAAGAGCGCCTCTTTCTGGACTTTGATCTCCTGCACTCACCGAACTGTCCAGTGACTCTATCAGACTATTCGGTGGCTTCTGTTGATGTGCCTCCAGGAAACTGCCTCTCTGGACTTCTGCTTTCAACTCTCACCAGACTATCCAGTGACCACGATGGATTGTCCGCTGACTCTTCTGTTGTTGGAACTTGACTTCTTCAAAAACTTCTTGCTTCCCGCTGCAACTCTCGACTCCTTCAAGCTTCCATTGATCACTCAAGTGTTTCCGAATGCCTAGAGCATCCATACTCCCTAACACTTGTAAAACCAAGACGAGTGATCCGACCTCTCTTAATAGTATCGGCTTTCCTATTGACTCTAGGCCTAAAACTAAGCCGTAGATGCATGGCTCTAGAACATCCTTAGCCTTGGACAAGCTTCATTCTTGAAAAACCTTTTAAGGAACTTCAATGGTCATGAAGCTAACAATCTACCCTTTTTTGGTGATTGATGATAACCATGATGAAAATGATCAAGATGATATAAAAAAGATCAGAAAGAAACACGAGACAACTTAAAGGAAAGGAAAGGCATAAGTTGTCTTATCATCTCTTGGCAATAAGCCCAAAACCACACGAAAATTGATACCTTAACTTAAAACTATCCCTTGATATGTGCACTGCTCACTCTTTTCATCTTTCTTGATTGGTCTTCTTTCATCATGTTTCTTTGTCTCCCTCTGCATTACCTATAACTAGAAAATAGCTACAAGCGAGTAGAGGGCAAAAAGGGTCGTAGTTAAAAGATTTAAGAATATAGGAAAGTATTACTCCCTTTGATTTCTCGATCTCTTCATTCCTTGATCATCACTTTTCTCTCGATCATCGCCATTTTCTCTCTTGATCATCCTTCTCTCGATCATCATTTCATTTCTCTCCCCCTTTGTCATCTATCAACAAAAAGAATACCACAGGAGGAAAGTGCAATAGAGAGAATACTTGTGAGGGAACATATGAATATGGAGCAATATTACCGGGTGTTATCTTGATTTCTTATCTTCTTAAAGTTCCTCTCTTAGCTTTCCATCTTTTCTTGACTCCTCCCCCTCGAAAAAATGCTTCTCTTGACGATTTTCTTTCCTACAAAAGAATTATCCAAGAAGACTTCTTCCTTCAACAATATGAGGTTAGTGATGCACATGGAATGTATGAACCAGTCTTTGAGCCATGTAAGTAGTTATAACCTTAGATCTCAAAAGATCGTGATTCAATGGCATGAAGCTCACAATTAATTTGAATGAAGTCTAGGGTCAATCAAACTATATTCTTTATGAGCAACTCCCGCTAGAATCATGCTTGACGTCAAGACACAAGATGCAATGCATGAGATGTATATGAATGCAAGAATAAAGACAAAATATGCATGCTCATGATGAAGAAGGACTAGAAAATAATTACCCTCATCACATTGAAATCCTCTCGCAAGCATACGCACAATGATCCTCATCTCCTAGTCTTGGGCACCCCATGAACATTCTTCCCAAACTCTCCATGATCATTGCAATCTCAAAAGGGTTAGATAAAAGCCCTACAAAACAAGAAGAACAACAAAACCAAAGCAAACACAAGCAAACAAGTATATACAAGGAAATGTTAAGCTTTAGAGATTACTCAAGTGAAGTCCGAGAGATCGAGAATGTTGAGCTCTTCTCTTAGCCGGTTGAAATTCTTCTCATCAAGGGGTTTTGTGAATATATCGGCCAATTGATCATTAGTCCTCACACTTATAAGATCGATATATTTCTTGGCCACATGATCCCTTATGAAATGATGCTTGACTTCAATATGTTTGGCATGACCATGATCACCCTTATGAAGAGCCATATTGATAGCACTCTCACTATCACAATATAGAGAAATTTGATCATATTTCAATCCATAATCCATGAGAGTTTGCTTCATAGAGAGAAGTTGAGCACAACAAGCATTGCCTGCCATATATTCTGCTTTGGCTGTTGAGAGAGCCACGGCATTTTGCTTCTTTGAGCTCCAAGCAACCAACAATCTCCCAAAAAATTGACATTGTGACACACCGCCCTGCGAAGAGATGATCCATCGACCTCCAGGATCTTATCGGGTGCCTCTCGACGAAGCGAGAACCAACAGTACAACTCAAGCACGATAAATATAAAACAAACTATTGATTAAATTTATACAAACAAAGATTTTAAAAGTGCGAAAGCGATAACTTGAAATAAACTACTAGAGAATCCTAAAGTCTAAGCAAAGAATGCAACGGGCCCATATGATGCACCTTCCTGCAGCACACACCAACAACACAATGCGACGAGCAGGACTTCCATTGGAATTGTAGAGGGAGAAAGAATCACACCTACAACAAAACAACAAAGAGCAAAGCCCTGAGCATTCAAATGCTCAGCAAGTCTGACTCGTCAACATGGCCAACTACAGCCGACTCTAAGGAATATGATAAGGCTGACTCACAGGGATGGCTAGTTGGCAAAAAGCAGCGCTAAAAGTAAATCCTTACTTTCAAATTTTAGCAGTGAATTAAGTCACGCCAAGAATGTAAATATAATTTTCACTATAATCTACGTCAAACATGGTTGCCAAACAATTTATAATAAAAATACCAGGCAAATCATATTAACATTCTCATTCATTTCTTAATCCACTTCTTACTACAATGTGACACAGTGAGACAAACCGTACTCGTTACTATGAGAGGCAGCGATTATAATCGATTTACATCCAGCTGAAGAAACCTAATTACACGACACGTACGCGCTTTCCAGAAGCTGCACGTGGCAACCTTTCACAAGACTACCTCATTGCCGGTTTGCAGCTACCAACCTGGGCAAAAGCGCCTACACGCAATCCACGTTCGGACGTGATTCGTGAGGTACTACCCTTTTGCTATCTCTCCCCTTAGCAACTCCAAAACCAGGGTGTAGCGTACGTCCGCCCAAGGCTGCAGTCAAGTTACATCGGTTTTCTTGGTCCCATGTCCCCAATATGTAATCAGTACTATTCAAACATGCTCAACAGGACAGACAAAGGTATAGTTCTTAACCGACACAGACAGGGCTACCATACATTGGCCATGGGTCCGCAATGGAAACATGCTGTGTTACAACCTACTTCCCTGTCTGGTCTTCAATTCATGATTTCATATAAACCTATATCTCACGAGTGAAGTCCCCATTCACTCGACTTCTACCGTTCACTGCAACTTAAAGCATAGCTCTACACCGGGTTGACTATAATAAAGACATTTATCATATATGATATAAAGTACCTATCATGCAGTCTATGGTTTCATTCAACTTCTAAAACCTAATGCACATTACAGTACTAACCATACACAATGGTAAAATGAAAATATTAAAAACAGGGTTAATGCACCGGGGCTTGCCTTGGCTTGCTCAAAGTTTGTTTCTTCGACAGATGGGATGTTGCTGAACTCCTCCTCAGGTGGCTCGGATCCTATTCATGAAATGATATGCAGAGAAATGAATTATGCTAGTTTTTAAACTTGAATTTAAATCACATGCGATGATAGTTTCTTATTTTTAAAAGAACACTAGTAAATATGGTTACAGAATTCATTTAAAATGATTTAAAGGAATGACATGCAGCGAGTGTTGTGTCCCGCAGGAGGGGCGTGTCACCCTGCGCGTGGCGCGCGTGCAAGGAGGACCGGAGCGGCGCGGGCGCCTGGCCGGATGCGCTGGAGGCTGGAGGTAGGAGGAGGTGCGCTGTGTGGCAGACAGGCAGGTCCCGCGATAATTTTCCAATTTTCTGATTTTATCTCTCCCTAAAACTGTTTGCTGATTTATAAGCAACTTCCATATTTCTTAGCTCTAAAAATTTTGAAACTTTGCAAAGTAGTAGAAAACTTAAAAAGGAACAACTTTTATTTTGGGCCCAAGTTCAGATTCCAAATATATTTTATTCTGTAAATTTTACAAAAAAGTTAATCAATTAAAAGAGAAAATTTTATTTGGGCCTTTTAATTTTGGAATAAAATTTTACAAAAAATTTTAAAATTCAAAGTCTCTGAAATAGCTTTCAAAAGAGAATTTTTCTTCACAATATTTCTTTAAAAAGTTTTGAACTCGTATTTGAAATTTAAATTCTAAACGAATTTGGGAATTTGTTTGAATGATTTTAATTGTTTTTAGAGCTCGGTTCCAAAATGTTGAATTCAAACAACGCGCTTCTTTATTCAAAACACAAAGTGTTATAGACATCCACTAGAGGTACTTTTTTGACTCACTTTGCATCCGGCGAAATCCGAGTCAGAGTAACCAACAAGATCAAAACCTCCATCCTTTCGATACCAAAGACCCATGGTTGGTGTATACTTGAGGTACCTAAGAATCTTTTTGACAGCACTTAGATGAGATTTCTTAGGATTAGCTTGATAGCGAGCACATAAGTATACACTAAAAATAATATCCGGGTAAAGATATAAGAGAGAACCAAGCATGGAATGATAAAGCTTTTTGTCAACTGATATATCACTCTCATTCGGGCCAAGAATACTATTGGTTGCCATTGGTGTCTTGATTGGCTTTGAATCCTTTATTCCAAATCGCTTGAGGAGACCTTTGTGTACTTCTCTTGATAGATGAATGTCCCTCCTTTCATTTGCTTGACTTGAAATTCGAGGAACAAGTGAAGCTCTCCAATCATGGACATCTCAAACTCTTTGGCCATTAGTTCACGAAATTCTACATTGTAAGCTTCATTAGTAGACCCAAAGATGATATCATCAACATAAATTTGGCAAATGAATAGATCATTATCAACATGCCAGTGAAAAGGGTGTTGTCGATACTCCCTATTTTGAAGCGTTTGCCAGTGAGGAAGTCTTTTAGCCACTCATGCCACGCCCTAGCTTGCTTGAGTCCATACAATGCTTTTTTCAACATGAAGACATGGTCGGGGTGCTTGGGATCCTCAAAACCGGATGGTTGCTCAATGAAAACTGCTCATTAATGTAACCATTTCGAAAGGCACTCTTCACATCCATTTGATATAAATTTGAAGTTTAAGTGTGAAGCATAAGCTAGCAAGGTTCGAATTGACTCAAGTCGAGCCACGAGGGCAAAAGTATCATCAAAGTTCACCCCTTCAACTTGAGAGTAACCCTTGGCCACGAGTCTTGCTTTGTTTCTCACGACACTACCATTTTTATCTTGCTTATTTTTGAAGACCCACTTGGCACCAATAATGTTCTTGTGCTTTGTCCTCTTTACCGATTCCCAAACCTTATTTCTTCAAAATTATTGAGCTCCTCTTGCATAGCCATCATCCATTTGTGATCCCCCACCACTTCATCGATGTTCTCGGGCTCTATCAAGGGCACAAAAAAGAAATTCTCACAAGCAAAATTACTAGTTTCATCATTAGTATAGTTTGGCTTGTATTGATTCCTCTGAGGTTTTAACCCTTGAGAGGGACTCCCAAGAATTAAGTCACTTTCATGATCTCGAGGAATGTGGTTGTGCCTCTTTGTAGCTTCTTGAGGCGGTGGGGCTTGTGGTGGAGAGACATCTTGTGCATCTTGGATGGCTTGCTCTTTGATGGTGTTGGAATCTTGTTGTCAGAGAGGAGAGATGCAATCTTCTTCAATTCCTGAAGCTTTTGTTGGGCATGGTGGTGTAGCACTTGGTGCAGGTACCCCTTGATTTTTTGGAGTAGTAGGCTCTTGAGGTTGTTCTCTTGGTGCTTGTACACTTATGATTCTTAAGCTTGATTTGTTGATGCAGTGATCTCTTGTTGTGTCGAAGAGGAAGCTTCCAGTGGAGGTGTAGAAGGATCATCATATTCTCTTGGTAGAACTTCACCCACGGGCATCTTCCGCATTGCCTCCTTCAAAGGTTCATCATCTACATCACAACTATAAAGTTCTTTGTTCTCTTGAGAACCATTAGTTTCATCAAATTGCACATCACAAGATTCCTTTACAAATCCGGTAGTAGCATTGAAGGCACGATAAGGCTTAGAATTACTGGAATGCCCGATGAGAAATTCAATGTCAGTCCTCTTCTCAAACTTTCTAGTCTCTTTCTTTTCTTGAAGATATAGCATTTGCACCCAAAGACACGAAAGTATGTCATATTAGGCTTTCTTCCTACTAAAAGCTCATAGGGAGTCTTCTTCAAAAGGCGGTGAAGATATACTCGGTTTGAAGTATAGCACGCCATATTCATCCAACATAGCTCTAGCAAGAGTGATGAGAGTCCAATTCTTTCTTTCTACAACACCATTTTGGTCCGGGGTGTAAGTGGCCGAGAACTCATGCATGATACCGAGATCATCACAATAATCTTGAATGATAAAATTCTTCAACTCGGTTCCATTATCACTTCTAGAATTCTTGATCTTGGCTTCAAATTCATTTTTGAGCTTTCTTGGTGAATTTCTTGAAGTTGGAGACTGCTTGAGATTTGTCTTCTAGAAATATTGTCCAAGTGTACCGAGAGAAGTCGTCAACACTCTCCATACAATAGAGATTCCCACCAGGAGTCTTGTAGGTTGTTAGTCCAAAGAGATCAATATGAAGGAGCTATAGAGGTCTTGATGTGGACATTATGGTCTTACAATGATGAAGAGTGGCCACTTGTTTTCCCGCTTGACAAGCACTAAACAATTTATCCTTCTCAAATGTAACATCTTTTACAATGATGAAGAGTGGCCACTTGTTTTCCCGCTTGACAAGCACTAAACAATTTATCCTTCTCAAATGTAACATCTTGTACTCCTAGAACCAATCTCTTCTTGGTGACCTTTAATTGCCCCATTCCAATGTGGGCAAGCCTCCTATGCCACAACCATCCTTTGGAGGGCTTTTCAATAAGATAAGTTTGCGGTGCAACTTCATTCGAAGAGAAATCCACAATATACAAATTGTTGTGCCGAAAACCATTGAATGTGAGATTCAAAGATTTGTTGATCAATTCGGCACCCTTGTCATTGAAGAAGCATGTAAAGCCAAGATTGCACAACTGAGCTACCGAGAGAAGATTGAAGCTCAATGATTCCACTAGCATAACATTTGATATGGACAAGTCATTTGCGATAGCGACTTTGCCCAATCCCTTGATTCTTCCTTTTTGAATTGTCTCCGAAAGTCACCTTGTCTTTATCCTCATCTTCTTGATGGTGGTGAACACTCTGCAATTGTCGGTCATGTGTTGAGTGCATCCACTATCGAGAACTCAATGTTTACCCCCATTCTTGTAGTTCACCTTGTTAAAAGCCGTGAGACAAGAGGTGTTAGTAGCTAAAGTATTACAAGATTCACTAATACTAACCTCAGACTCCCTTGGTGACTTTTTTCAAGAGTATTCAAGATAAGCTTTCCAATCTTTAATTTTCTTCTTGACAATTTCATCATTTGCGATATGACGCTTCCCACAAGAATTGACCCATTCTACAAGTGTAACACCCTGGAATCCACAGTCATCCTGAGATGCTACTAAAATCACATAATCGACAAAACAAACATTATAGGAATGAATTTGATAGCATCTCCTCTTTATTTATAAACAACTCGGAAGCAACAACAACGATAAGCAAAAATTAACCATTAACCTCAACAAGAAGAATATAACGGTTTCTAAAAGAACAAGTTAACAAAACTTAAAGCATCATCCTCAACCAGGAAGTAGAACCGAGACTAAAAAATTAACAAAATAAATTATTTCAATGATGAAAAGTGTGAGAGGTGCCGCTACTCCCCAATTCCCTTGTCAAGCATCAAGTTCCTAAAAAGAGTAATGCAAGGGTGAGATGAAAACATCTCGGCAAGTAAATTTGTTTTTACAAGCTATTTAAATCACAAGTTGATTTAAGCATCAATTTAAATGAATCCACATGATACCAAGAGTATTATTACAACATAAGTGAAAATTCAACTCCTCATATAATGTCATAATCAACATCTTCTCCACAAACTTCCATAAATATAAAGATTCATGATTGTATATCAATGCAAATAAGATCGCCTGCACTTCCATCAATGCATTGTTATGCAAATAACTTCACTTCAATCCATGCATATGAATGCAAGTAACTTCATTTAATCAATGCATATGAATGCAATGCATGTCCACTTTTACATCGCACAACTCCTCAGATACGTATGATGTGTACCGGTACAGTCGTAACCATAGGTTGACGACAAACTTCATATGCAATGCACTGCAATGTTCAAGATATGATTCGCCCATGGTGAGAATGCATCCACCACATCAACTTCATTTATAATAAAAATATATCAACCACCTCCTCATTTATAATAAGAATGTACCCACGACACAAACTTCATTCATAATTTGATAATGAGAATCTGTCATGTGGCAGCCGTCGACCAAAAGTCCAGGGCGCCAATCCAAGATAGGAAGAACGGCCGGCGCAGCAGATCAGGCGAAGGCCGGTGATCGGGCTGGGGCGCGCCGACAAGATTAAAACAGAATTAGGATAAGGATTTGTTAGGGTTTGTTAGTAGTTAAGATTTAGACCTTAATTATAGCAGATTAGTTCTTTAAGTGGTTAGGAAAGGAGGCTATTTAAGCAGATGTAATCGTGAGGAGAAAGGCAAGTAAAAAGAATTACCAATTATCTACTCTATCTTAATTCTTCTAAATCTCATCCCCTTCACCATAGGGCGCAGAGGGGTAAAACTTCGGCCAGTTACCAATCCTAACTACGAGCTACACAGCCAAGGGCCTGCAGTCTTGGACGTCGACGCCCTTGACAACCTGGTATCACGATCCAGACGATTCGCACCACCACCAACCGCCGCACCACCAACACCACCGCCGCCACCGGCGCCAGTGCCGCCACCACCGCCAACCGCATCTTCATCAACTGCCATGTCTAGCCTTTCACCTACAGATCTAGAGGCCATGGTCAAGTCTTTGGCCGAGACTGTCAAGATCTTGAAGGAATCAGTAGATAAACACAAGGAGCGTCGTACCGACTCCGTGTCGTCCGGCAACAGATCTACTGGGACGGAGAACACCACAATGACAGGCCGCCCTATTTCTAGAAGATGGATTTCCCCACGTGTGAGCTATGAAATGCTCCGGCACTTGTTCATGGCCTCATCTTTTCCTTAGTTGAATAAATCCTAGTCTATCGTGTCACTTTGATGCATATAGTTGGGATTCTTTATTCTTTCTTCTTTTCATCTATCTCGATCATCAATCTCAATTACCCTCTCTCTCAAATCAGATGGTTGACACTAGGCGCACTACAGTTGGAAGTTCCTCCAACCAGAATCAGAACCAGAACTAGAATCAGAACAACCAGGTTCCCCTGAATAACCAAGGTGGCAAGAACAACAATAACAATGACATCAATGCTAATGGAATTGCTGGGCCATTCACACAGATCATAGCTATGTAGACGCAGTTGATGCAGAACATGATGCAGACTCTCACTTAGATGCAGCAGAATCAAGGTGCAGCACCACAAGGTCAAAGCCAGTACAAGTTGGGTGAGTTTCTGAGGACTCGTCCACCCACTTTCTCTCAAGCCAAGGATCCCTTGGAAGCTGATGACTGGCTCAAATCAATTGAGAAGAAGCTTGACACAGTGTAGTGCAGTGACCGTGAGAAGGTTCTCTTCGCAGCACATCAGTTGACGGGAGCTGCCGCAGACTGGTGGAATGCTTATTGCGGTGCTCATGCTAATGCCGCAGGCCTCACCTGGAATGAGTTCAAGACCAACTTTCGCTATCACTATGTGCTAGCTGGGACTATCAGACTGAAGAAGGAGTTCCAGAATATGAAGCAAGGTGGAATATCAGTGAGTGAGTACCTCAACAAGTTCACTCAATTGTCAAGGTATGCCCCAGAGGATGTGAACACAGATGAGAAGAAGCACGAGCTGTTTCTTGATGGCCTGAGCCATGAACTCCAATACCAGCTTATGAGTAATGATTACATGAACTTTCAGAAGCTGGTTGACAAAGCCCTTGTTCTTGAGAATAAGAAGATGGAGATTGAGCATGAGGGCAAGCGGAAGATTTCATTCAATGGACAGTCTTCTAATGCCAATGTTCGCCCCCGCATGATGCCACCACAGGGACCGATGTACCGTCTTCCGTATGCTGGGAAGCCACAGATGCAAACTCCACGCCCTAACTTTTAGATGCAAACGCATAAGCCAAACTTTCAGGCAGCTCGTCCCAATCCATCTCTGATGCCTCGTACTGGGAATCAGTCAGCACCTCGTTCTACAGTGCCAGCTCAGCAGAACAATAACAAGCTAGTTACTGGAGCTAATGCAGTCGGTGTTTGAGGGGCATGCTTCAAGTGTGGTATGCCGGGACACTATGCTAACTACTGTCCGAACAAAGCTGCCACACCACCAGTGGAAAATGCTCAGAAGCCCAATCAGGGAAATAATCAAGGCCAGTCCAACTACATCTATGGCAGGGTGAATCATGTGACCAGTGAAGAAGTGCAGCAAGCTTCAGAAGTTGTGATGGGTACGTTCCTTGTAAACTCTAAACCTGCTATTGTTTTATTTGATTCTGGAGCATCGCATTCATTCATAGCATCAAGTTTTTTTTGCAAAGTTTGGGATTCCTATAATTCTTATGACTCGCGCTATGCTGGTTAGTTCTCCTAGAGGAGAAATGACCAAACGTAAGTTTGGAAATAAGAGGGGTAGTATTCATAGCCAACCTTATTATTCTGGAATCAAAGGGGATAGATATCATCCTTGGAATGGATTGGTTGAGAGAGTATGATGGAGTGATTCAGTGTGCTAGAAGGACAGTACAGTTGACCAGTAAGGAGGGGATCAAAGTTGAGTTTGTAGCAGTCGGAACAGCGGGACCAACAAATGTGATCAACCAGATGGAAGGCAGAACGATTGAGGAAATACGAGTTGTTCGTGACTATCAAGATGTGTTCCCGGAAGAATTGCCAGGTATGCCACCTGACCGCGATATTGAATTCTTGATTGATCTAGTGCCTGGAACAGCGTCTATATCTAAGAGGCCATATAGGATGCCCGTTAATGAACTAGTAGAGCTTAAGAAGCAAATCACAGAGCTTCAAGAAAAAAGATTCATTCGCCCTAGCTCATCGCCATGGGGAGCGCCAGTACTCTTTGTAGAGAAGAAGGATGGAACACAAAGGATGTGTGTGGATTATAGATCCTTAAACGAGGTTACTATTAAGAACAAGTATCCTTTGCCAAGGATTGAGGATCTGTTTGATCAGATGAAGGGAGCGTCGGTGTTCCCGAAGATTGATCTGAGGTCAGGTTATCATCAACTAAAGATCAGAGAATCGGATATACCTAAGATTGCATTCATAACCAGATATGGGTTGTATGAGTAGACAGTCATGTCATTCGGATTGACCAATGCCCCTGCTTACTTCATGTACCTGATGAATAAGGTGTTTATGGAATACTTGGATAAGTTCGTGGTAGTGTTCATTGACGACATCCTGGTATTCTCCAAGAATGAAGCAAAACATGAGCAACACCTAAAGTTAGTTCTTGAGAAGCTTAGAGAAAATAAGCTATATGCTAAGTTCAGTAAGTGTGAGTTTTAGTTAGATCAAGTCTCTTTTCTTGGGCATATTATATCCGCAGGAGGAGTAGCAGTTGATCTGAGCAAAGTTAAAGAGGTAGTGAATTGGATGCCACCAAAGAATGTGTCAGAAATTCGCAGTTTCCTTGGATTGGCAGGATACTACCGCAGGTTTATAAGGGATTTCTCAAAAATAGCCAAGCCAATGACTAAATTGCTAGAGAAAGGAAAGGAGTTCAAATGGTCAAAGGAGTGCCAAAGTAGTTTTGAGGAACTTAAAAAGAGATTAACATCAGCCCCAGTACTGATTCTACCGGACATTACTAAGAGGTTTGACATCTATTGTGATGCTTCCCGTCAAGGTCTGGGATGTGTATTGATGCAAGAAGGTCAAGTTGTGTGCTATGCTTCGCGTCAATTGAGGAAACATGAGTTGAACTATCCTACTCACGATTTGGAGTTAGCTGCAGTGGTTCATGCTCTGAAGATATGGAGGCACTATCTCATTGGGCATCGGTGTGAAATATACACGGATCATAAAAGTCTAGAGTATATATTCACACAGACAGATTTGAATCTAAAGCAACGTCGATGGTTAGAGTTGATCAAGGATTATGATGTGGGAATCAATTATCATCCAGGAAAAGCTAATGTGGTTGCAGATGCATTGAGTCGGAAGCGACACTGTAATATGGTAGTAGCCAATGAGATGTCACAAGAGTTGAGTAAGGAGTTTGAAAAGCTCAATCTGAGAATAGTCAATGCTACAGAGGTAGTCACCATGGAAGTTGAATCAACTTTGGAAGAGGAAATTCGAAAAGGTCAATTAGAGGATGAAAAGATCCGTGAGATCAAGCAGCTCATCCGGGATAATAAGACAAGTGATTTCACCGTGGATGACAGAGGCACTTTATGGTTAGGAAAAAGGATTTGTGTACCTAATCAGAAGCCGATCCGTGATCTAATTCTAAGAGAGGCCCATGATTCAGCATATTCTATACATCCAGGTAGCACTAAGATGTACCAAGATCTTAAAACTAGGTATTGGTGGTATGGTATGAAAAGAGATATTGCTGAATATGTAGCACTATGTGATACTTGTCAGAGGGTAAAGGCAGAACATCAGAAGCCTGCCGGATTACTGCAGCCATTAAAGATTCTAGAATGGAAGTGGGAAGAAATCAGAATGGATTTTATAGTCGGGTTACCTCGCACTCAAGCCGGGTATGACTCTATATGGGTCATTGTGGATTGATTGACTAAAGTTGCTCACTTCATTCCGGTTAAAACAACCTACACTGGAGCAAAGTTAGGAGAGCTGTATATGGCAAGGATTGTATGCTTGCATGGAGTACCAAAGAAAATAGTATCCGATAGAGGCACCCAGTTCACCTCGAAGTTTTGGGAGAAGCTACATGAGTCCATGGATACTAAGTTAAATTTTAGTTCGGCCTACCATCCACAAACAGATGGACAGACAGAAAGGACCAATTAGATATTGGAGGATATGTTGCGTGCTTGTGCTCTAAAGTATGATAAAAGCTGGGACAAGAGTCTTCCCTATGCAGAATTCTCATACAACAACAGTTATCAAGCCAATCTACAGATGTCACTGTTTGAAGCACTCTATGGACGACAGTGTCGGACACCATTGTTCTGGAACGAGGCTGGAGAAAGTCAAGTGTTCGGACCGGAGATACTAAAAGAGGCAGAAAAACAAGTGCAGCTAATACGGGAAAATTTGAAAGTTACTCAATCAAGGTAGAAGAGTTATGTGGACAATAGAAGAAGAGATCTAACTTTCGAGGTTGGCGACTTTGTGTATCTTAAGGTTTCCTCAATAAGAGGTCTTCGCAGATTCAAAGTTAAAGGGAAGTTAGCACCAAGGTACATTGGACCATTTAAAGTTCTGGACAAAAAAGGAGAAGTTGCATATCAACTAGAGTTACCACCGCAATTGTCAGATGTGCATAATGTGTTTCATGTGTCACGACTGAAGAAGTGCTTAAGAGTTTCAGAAGAGCAGCTTCCAATTGAGGAATTGGATCTAGGTGGTGATCCGTCACATTCGAAACGACCTATCAAGATCTTAGAAATTGTCAAACGTGTGACTCGAAGTAAAGTTATAAAGATGTGCAAAGTTCAGTGGAGTCACCATTCTGAGGATGAAGCCACTTGGGAACGTGAAGATGAGCTCAGAGCAGAATATCCCGAGCTATTTCCAAATCCTTCCAAATCTCAAGGGCGAGATTCATTTTAAGGGGGGTAGGTTTGTAACAACCTAAAAAAATTCAACAATTTCAAAATAGTAAAATTTTGAAATTTTAAATGCATTTCACAATTTAGATTAGAATGAATTTTTTTCAAATAAATTGCTAAGGTTGCATCCATATCATTTCATGTCAATGAAAATCAATTAAATAAATATTACGTGAATAAAAATTAATCAAGAAAATTTGGAGATAAAGAAAGGAATAAAAGAAATAGAAAAAAAAGAAATCCCAAACCTCTCCGAGCTCTCTCCCTCCCTCTCCTCTTCCCTTCCCTTCTCCCCCTCTCCCTCCCCACCGAGCCCACAGGCCCAAGGCCCAGCAGCCCCACCTCACCCTCCTCTCTATCTCTGCAGCGTGGGTCCCGCCCGTCATCCCAAACCCTGCGCGCCCCTCAACAACCTGCGCACCGGCCGCCGCCTCCACCTCGGAAGCCGGCGCAACGGCCGCCCGCAAACCCCGCCCGACGACCCATCCGCGTTCCCCAACGAACTCCGCCCTCGCCAGCCCTCTTCCCCCCTATAAAAGGGACCCCCTCGGCCTT